>JAPYZE010008547.1:0-10910 GCA_030522805.1 Leptomastidea abnormis
TAGGTTAGAATTTTTTTTAGGTAAACAAAAGCACTTATCAATTTCAGTCAAAGACTATCAGTAACTAAGCACCTTCAAGAACATCTCTAATTTTTTTGGGACCTATTTGTTTATAACTTTCTGAGTTTTAGCAAATTAAAAAAAAAGTACATTTTTTGGAACGATTGGACTCGGACCTCTCTCTCTTAACCGTCAATACTACCTTAAAAAAACATCAATTTTTCATGAAAAAACACCCTTAATAAGGTCCGATTGATCCCAAAATTTAATCAGTTCTTGAATAAAATATAATAAATATGTGTACGAAATTTTAAGTCGATATCTTGATTCCTCCGAAAGTTATGGCGTCACGCAAAATCGTCACACACACACACACACACACACACGCGCGCGCACACGCACACGCACACGCACACACACACACACACACACACACACACACACACACACAATACATACATACAGACTTTTTCTAAAAATGCGTTTTTGGAGTTCAGGAACCTTCAAAACGACAAGAAAACCAAAAAAAAATTGAAAATTTTCACTGTTACAAAGCTTTCTTTTTGAGAAAGCAATACATAATAAAGCAAATACCTGGTAAAAATTTTGAATCGATTTGATAAAAATTATGCTACTTATGAATACTCAAAAATTTTTAGTTTAAAAAAATTAAATTAAAAACATTTCTCCGAAAACGGAAAATGAAAAAAAACAATTACAGATCGATAAAAAAACATTTTTATATTTTTTTTAAAAATATTTAATAAAAAATATATCAAATCCACTTTGTCAGGTATTATTTTAAAAATAGAAACATATTATATTTAAGCGTTAAAATCTGTTTTTATCTGTTAAAGTCGTCTGCCCAAAGCAGCATACAAAAAAAATCAATATCTCAATAATTAATAATCCGTGGAAGCCGAAAATTGATACAGACCATCTACAACTAAAATAAAATAAATGGTATGAATTTTAAATCAAAATAAAATAATTTACTCGAGTTTTTGGATAAACTAAAAAAACAGATTTCGCGTTTTTCTCAAAAACTAATAAATAAATATGCTTGAAATTTTAACCTTAAAAAGTGAAAAATAATGCAAATATTCCGTCAAAATTTCAAATCAATAGCTTTCGAAATATTTGAGATTTGCAAACTTAGACAGAAAAGTCAAGATTATAATCAGCGATTGCCAAATTTAAAAGTTCAAAATCAAAACTTCTTATTTTACAGTTTATTTCGGGAATGTTCAAACTTCTGTAACTTAAAAACTATCACTTTTGAGAGAATTTTTTATTTCTTAAATAATGTTTCAAATAGTCTAAAGAATACACTGTAATTTTTTTGGAATTTTTCTAAAAAATTTTTTCATTTTCAAAAAATGTTAATAATTTTTTTTGCAAAATATCGCAAAAAATTCTGAAAAAAATTCAGTATATTTTTTAACGATTTTAAATAACTTTTTATTCTTAACTTTTTATTCTTACTAGAATAACAAAACAAATTGGGCCTATTTTGTTATAAATAAAAGAAATAAACAGTTACCCAAGCACTCAATAAACTGACAGGCAGGGAGTATGTGGTTGTAAATAAAATAAATAATCATCCAAGCAATCAATACCAAGCAGGCAGGGCGTAGATTGTTAAAAATAAAAAGTCTATCTCCCAAACAGTCAATAACCAAGAAGGTTAGGCATATATTGTTTAAAAAAAAAGCCAACAACCGAAGCATTCGATAACCAAGAGGCGGGGAACAAATTATTATAAATAAAAAGTCTAAGCCCCAAACACTCGATAACCAAAGAGCCAGGGTATATATTGTTTAAATAAAAAGCTTACACCCCAAAAAGTCAATAACTGCAAAGAGCAGGGCGTTTATTGTTTAAATGAAAAGCCCTACCCCTTTTATTACTACCTTTTTATTTAAGCAATATACGCCCAAGCTCTTTAGTTATTCACTTTTTGGGTGTAAGCTATCTATTTAAACAATATATGCCCTGCCTAGTTGGTAATTGACTGCTTGGGTATGGATAGATTTTTATTTACAACTAAAAACACCCTGCCTTTCTGGTTATTGACCGCTTAAGTGGTTGTTTAATTATTTCATTTCTAATCGCTTAGCGCTTATTGCGTCTTAAGTGTTTGAGTTGTAAATATTATACTTTTAAAATTCTAGAGAATTTCTAGAGAGTTCTAATTTAGATTCTAGAGGGATTCATGAGGCAAATCGGGATGGGTCTAGAGAATTTTTTTAGAGCGTCTAGTAACACTTTTACTAGGTTTAAATTTAATTACAAACTAAGGCATTAAAAGAATCAATTTAAAAATGATTTTATAGCTAAAAGTCTCTAGATTACTTGCCCAAAATAAAAATATTAAAAATTACAGGCATATGGAAAAGATTACAATTTAACTTTACTCTTTCTAACATATACACTTGCATAGATCTACCTATACCCATATCGATACACACCCTCATCGCACAATCAACACCTAACAGTTTTTCAAAGCATTTTTTATTTACTGTTCTTAAAATAAAGTTGTTCATTTTGAATTTCTTTACCTGATCCAGTATTATAAATTTATCTAAAAGTGCATACATATTAAAAAGCCTTCCTTTTTGTATTATAAAGACATAAATTGAAGTGAAACACAATTTTTAAAAATTGTGGTGGGATATTTTTTCGAATAAGTAAGACAGAGCATTCTGCTTAAAATTTAAACAAAACATGTTTTTTAAATATTAAGCTAATACATACTTCCAAATAATTAAAGTGGGACATTTTCCCAAAGTAAAATGTGACTTTTTTTGAAAATTAGGTTATTGAAAAACTGTTTCCAATTTTCAGAAAAATGGATGTCTTTGGTAATATGTTTAATTTCGAAAAAAGTCCTTTTCAAAAATATAGATATTTTGAATGTCCCGCCTTTATCCAAAAAAAATTTAATTTGGAACACTTATCCTTAAATTAAGGACATTATTCCGAATAGAGGAGGAACAGATGTCTGTTGGCGTCTGCACAATTTTTTTTATAATGTAACAGAAATATATATCTATAGTAAAAGATAAATTACATAATTTTCCGAAAACCAAAATGCACTTCTTATGAAAAACACTCTTGATAAGGTCTAATGATCCTAAACTTTATTTAGTTCTTAAGTAATTTACACTTAAGTAACTTAGCAAAAATGTGTGCTAAATTTTAAATCGATATCTTTTGTTTAGGATTAGGAGTCTTCGTTTGTAAGACGAATTTACTTTTCTTCGATAACGTGGGACTGTAAAGCACGTTGGAGAAGCTGGGTTAGATGTTTAGGGACAAAAGTAGTAACTTTGTGAGGAAGAGGAACATTAGAAAAGGGTAGCACTTAAATACGTGTGCCAGAATTGCGCTTTTGCGCGTGCGGTATGAGGAGTGCTCTTATACGTGAGCATGAAAGAAGGTTGCACCTAACCGTGTGCTAAGGGAAGCGGGTTTTACTATTTAACACAAGCTAGAGAGAAGTTTGCACCTAACCGCGTGCACGGGAGTTAGTCGGCTTTTAAAATGATACACTCGCGATTATAACAAAACAAATTGAACAATTTATTGTAAATTTAAATTGTAAATAAATCGGAGAGTACAAACTTAATGAGAATTACGTAATAACTAGGAGTAAGGAGAAGCCGTTTATGTTAACTCGAGAGCCGCATAAGCGCTCTGAGTCGGCTTTTACGTGCGCTCTGGGCGCGGGTGCNNNAGAAGAAGAAGAAGAAGAAGAAGAAGAAGAAGACGAAAGTAGGTGGAGATATTAGCGCTGATTTCCGCTGATGCGCGCTACAATATAATTCTATTCTTAAGGCGCAGTAATTAAATATTAGCGCGGTACTTTAAATACATTCAATTTTAAACATACTCCCGACTTTGATGTGACGTAAGCTCTGAAGGAGCATCAAATAAAATTAAGGCTTATCAGTAATAAGTAAATAAAACATTAATTAGAAATAATAAAACAAGAAATTTTAATAATAATCGCAAAACTTAAAATTAACTAAATTTAAAATCGAAGATTTTGAATTTCATTCCTTCCGACTTTGATGCGATACAGTGTAACGAAGAGGCGTCAATAAAACAAAATTGAACTATGATCAGTAAGCATAAGAGGAGTAAATTTGTAATATATAAATTTTTTTTTGTAACAAAACAAAACAAACTCTATTAAAGTCAAATCAGTAATGATTAGTATGTACGAATATAGTAACTACTCTGAAATTCACAATTTATAACAATAAATTTTAAAGTTCTTCAGCCCGGCGCATTATAATCAATTTAGTAATCGGCCTTATTTGTAATAACTTAGCAGTACTAACTTCAGCTACTCTCACCAATAAGTTGGGAAAAGCTTGTTAGGGTAATTGAAATTTTTAAAGAAGTATGACAAGTAAGAGTAAGTTAAGAGAAAAGTTGAAAGGCAAACACAAGATAAATAGGAGCTTGACAGACAAGCTTTTGTAAAGAGGAACTTGGCATAATAGGTAAGACCATGTAAACGAGGAATGGATTGATTATTACTATTAAACATGACAGTGCGAGCAAAAAAAAGGTTATAAAGTATAAAACATAGAGAGAGGATTGGGATTTACTCCCGACTGTCAACAGTATGACAGGACGATAGTTATCTTAGCATAAGGAATGGCTTATGAAGGCAAGAGTAGTTCGAGTGGAACTGAGAAACAGGCTCTATAGTTAAGAAAGGAGGTGGCCATGAGGCAAAAGGGAAATAAAGTATGAAACCGAGCAAGAATTTGAGTTTGACTCGAACCCAAGATATAAACCTACTGGTAAGATAGCTAGATATTGAAGAGGACAAAGAGCTACATTTAACTGTCAACAAAGTGGTTAAAACTGCCGTGAAAGGTATATGAATAGTAACTAAATTAGTGATTCCGTCTCGATCACTAAAAAGAAGTAGATTAGCCACAAGAAGATAAATGTTCAAACTTAAAAGAAGCTTAGTAGTAAAATTGAGGCTGTCACTTTTTGATGCAGCTAGAGGTCGAGAGAAATTAGAGCACCCACTGGCATATTTACAAAGGTTTTCACTGTCACTCTTTTTACGAGCGATTTTGTCAGTATTTGAAATTTCATAGGACAAATCCCAACTAACCTTTGGAGGCGTTAATTTTGTACCCTTGAGTGTCGGTGTCTGACTTCTCTCTAGAGAGCAGGTTGGACCCGTAAAGAAAGAATTTGCAGACTTATCTACGGTGGATGCTTTCACAATGGCCTTTTCGGAAGGCACGAATACTGGAATGCTATGATTTTTATCAAATTGATTGAGAGGCATCGGTTCTTTAAGACAATGCAGGGTTATTATCTCTTTTAAAGGAGCTGAAGAACACAGGACAGGGCCTGACAGTAGCCAACCAAGTTTTGAAAAAGTAGCTATGGGATGGTAAGGCGGACCTCGACGTACACCTTCCTCGATTATACGAGAATATACGTCAGCGCTGAGGATTAGATCCACGGGATCATCAAAGTAGTACTGAGAATCCACTAACTCTAGTCTAAAAAGATAGGCTTAACATGAGGTGTTTATTTTAGAAGGGGGGGGGGGGTATAGGACGAAACTTTAGGTGCAATTAAGAACTTAGTATTTAGACTAAAACTAGGATTTAAACGAGAGCTAATCGTTGCTTTAATTGCTTTTGATAAAACTCCTAAGAGTTGATTGTTGACTCCTCTTTAATTTACTTTAACTGACGATTGATTTAATTTGAGACGGTCACTCAAAGTCTTAAAGATCAACGAAGATTGTGAACAAGGATCCATTAGCGCTCTTACTAAATGTGGTTGGCTATCATTACCAGTGACATAAATCCTAGCAGTTACTTGTTTGTTTGAAGAAGAGAGCGAAAAAGTGCTATGAACAGCACTGGAGTCAGAACTCTCTGTAGAAGAGGGCGGCGGAGGATTTTCAGAAGAAGAGTCATGATTTTCTCTCCTTTTAAAATGGAGCATAGTATGATGTTTGCCGCTACATTTACTGCACTTTCTTTTCGACCGGCAGTCTGACTTACGATGAAAGCCAAGACAATTGAAACATAAATTTGAGGATTTAACTATCGCGAACCTATCTCTAGGATTTTTGTCTTTAAATTTTCCACAAGTGTAGAGATGATGATCACCTTTACAGCAAGGACAGTTTCGATTAGAGCAACTCGAGGTAGTTTGGTGAACATTGGATTTGGACCTTGTCTCTCTGTGCGACTGGTCCAATAATCCAGAGTTAGTTTGTTTCGAGAGTAGTGATTCCAACGTCAAGATATGATTAGTTATAAATTAACGAAGCCTTTTTAAAGTAAGGGGGTTGATTATCACTATCTAAACATTTGGACAAATCACGATGAGTGTTATTATCAAATTTTTTAACAATATGGGTTATAATGGTATCTGCGTCACCTACGCTCCTTGATAAAGCAATTAATGAATCAAGAGAACCAATCGTTTCTCTTTGAATGCGCTTAAGTTCTTCGCAAGAACCATTTTTCATAGGTTGAGCATCTAATATAATTTTATTGTAATTGGCTACGAGACTTTGATTGTTATCGTAATAATCCAAAAGAGCCTTCCAGGCTTGATCATAATTTTCTTCAACGATTCCTATATTTTTATGATCTCTAATGCTTCTCCACTTAAATGAGTACGAGGTTGTTGGAATTTCATAATTAAGAGGAGCTCCGGTTAATGGTGTATCAGAGCGCGGAACATGTTGCGAAAGTTTTCCCAATTCTCGTACTTCCCGTCGAATGTAGAAATGTCAATGACCGGTAATGAGGAGAAGTTAGTAAAGCTAGGATTAACTGCTTCTTGTGGATCGTTAGCTCGTTTATTGGTAAGAGACTCGATGTGATCTAGATATTCATCTTGAACAGTGTAAAAGGCATCTTCTCCTCTACCAAAAACATCGTTAGTATAGTAAAGATCTTTCGAATCTACCGTTTCATTATCTAAAATCTCTTGGTGATTCGCTTTGAACTGTTCGTACGTCTTTAAATTGATCTAACCTCAATTTAGCTTGTCCAAGAGTCATTTTAACCTTGCCTTGTTTTTTAAAGTTAGCGAAAGAATTGCCTATTTTCACAAGAAGCTTTTCAGTCTGATCCGTAATTAAATGAGCCATTTTGTAAGTAAGAAGACGACCTATTCCTTAAAGAAAGTAGTAGAGTGTATTCAGACTTACTCCTCTCGAGAGAGATAGTAAGTCGAATAAGTAGTTGTCCTGAACGAAGAGAAAGGGGTTGGGAACTCAAGTGAGAGAAGCCAAAAATTCGAACTACCCTACCTTATCTTAGGTTTAAGCCACACAAGTTTCGCAAAATCGCAAACTTAAAACTAATAACAATTTTGCCGTAAATCTAATTCCCTTAATGTCTCTATGCGTCTTGCTTTTATTTTTATATTTTTAATTACGCAATGTTCTTTGCAAAACACGCTCTTGTAAGCTGGAACGACTTATATCTTCGCCCAGAGGGCTACAGAAGACGAGAGGCCTGCAGAGGCGCTGGCGACGATTATAGGCTTACGGAAGACAAGCGGCCTGCAGAGGCGCAGGCGGTGACAGGCCTACGGAAGAGGTCTGGCCTGCAGTAGCAGCAGGCGACGGTGAATGCCTCTCAACAGAGGCTACGGAAGAGTAGAGGCCTGCAGTGGCGCAGGCGACGGTGAATGCTTCTGAACAGAGGCTACAGAAGACGAGGGCCTGCAGTAGTTGAGTAGCAGATGTTGATCACGCCGATCCAAAGGCGTGCTATGTAAGTCAATGATGTAGATTTCTACAATTACAAATCAAATTGAATTAGTATTGTATCCTAGCTGCGCTTAAGTAAGCAACAGAACACTGCTGTAGCAGCAACTATCCGTAGAAAGGAGGAGAGAGTCCTTGCTCTCCTGACTATGCACGAACTTGTGCGAGAAGATAAGAAGAGGAACAAACGAGCCGTGTGCTCGTCTCTTTTCTGTGAGGCAACGTTGCGCCGACACAAAAGAGGGGAGAGAGAGAAGCTCCAACTGTGCGCCGGCGTTCACGTCGTCTTTATGTTTCTTCTCTCTCTCGGATCAAAGATGGTTGCCGAGCGCGTTGTAACCGCGTGGCAAAAAAACACGATACCAATATGGCTGAACTATATGAGAGAGGGAGAGGGATACTTCCAGATCGCGCTCTCGCAAGGACGCACCGTCGCTTCCACAAGCGAAATTACGACCCAACGATGACGTCTTCTCAGCTCCAATCGGCAATACAATTGTTGGGATTATGACGGAACAGAGGAGCTTCAAATAAACAAACAATAGTTTATTCTAAAAGTATTTATTTCAGTTAAACACACCAAACACGTCTTACTCGCCGAACGTACAAAAGCAGTCTATGCGCGACGCGCGTGTAGTCGCAGACTTTTACACAGCGCTCTCGTGTCGCCACTTACTCACACATATACATACATAAACCAATCATAAAGGGATGCGAGCGCACATAATTTTAATACTCCCTCCCGAACGCATGACTTTACACTTATACATACACGCATATTACTTATGACCTATAATTTAAATTTCAAACAATTTTAATCTATGAACATATTATAGCATTTGGCTAGCAGCTGAGAGCAGACACACCCGATCATTTCTTGCAATCTAGAACAGATACAAACAAATAATTGAAGACAATTACTCGATCAACAATTACAAGTATATATTTTTATTTACACAACGCATTGCACATTAATATTAGAAAATCCTTATCACACTTATTCATTCAACAATTCTTTAGTTAATTTGTCATGAAGTTCGAACGCAAGTGGCTTTGTAAAGATATCTGCAATTTGGTCTTTAGACCTTATCCAGGCTATTTCTACCAATTTATTAGTCACACACTCCTTCACATAGTGCTCTCTTACTTCTGTCATGTGTCATAATTTGTTACCTCCACCAGTATTAGCACTAGCTTCGGCAGCGCGGTTATCACACCACAATCTCACCGGACAAAAAGACATGTTTAAGACAATTTTGAGAGTATTATTATATTATTCACAGCCATTGTTTCTTGACAAGCTTAGCTCATAGCGATATACTCAGCCTGACAGGTAGATAAAGACACGTAGCTTTATGTGTTCTCCACGCCACAGAATCACCAAACAATTTTATTATATATCCACAAGTAGTTAAAGAATTTTTTCAATCAGCAAAGCTGGCATCAGAGTATGATTCTAATGCATCACATCTCGAAGTATACGCTAAGCCTCGATTTCTCGTTCCATTCAGATACCGAAAAACTCGTTTTACTATCTGCCAGTCCTCCTCAGTCGGGCTTATCTGATGTCTGCTAAGAACATTCACTGCAAAGGAGATGTCTGGTCTAACAGTGTTGGTCAGATACAATAGGCTACCGACAGCCTCTCTATATGGAGCATTTGTCTGATTTGCAGTTTCAGCTAAAAGTTTCTCATTGTTTGACTCTTCTCGTTATTTACGCTGTTGATTCAATACTTGTGAAGTAACCATCGGGGTTCTTTGAGGTTTAGCAGTTTCAAAACCAAAATGTTTAAGAATTTTCTCTGTATACACTTTTTGAGTTAGTTTTATAATTTTAGTTTCTCTGTTCCTATCAATATTTATACCTAGGAAGTTTTCCACATCTCCAAGATCTGTCATCTCAAACTCTTTTTGCAAGTTAAGTTTTACGTTTTTCATTTTATCTCGATCATTGCTAGCTATAAGCATATCATCAACGTACAATACTAGTATCAGAATTTTCTCATTTTTTCTCCAAGTGAATAAACATGGTTCATTAGGATGAGCTTGCAGACCGATCTTTGTTGCACCTTCCGAAAAACGCTCATTCCAGCGATTTGGACTAATTTTTAATCCGTAGAGAGCCTTATTAAGTTTACGCACCTTTGTTTTTCTCATCTCAATAAAATTAGGAACTATTTCAGGGATCTCCATAAATAGCTCATGTTTGACAGTTCCATTCAAGAAAGCTGTTTTGACATCCAATTGGCAAGTTTCAAGATCTAGTTTGTTGACAACAGCTAGAACGCATCTAATCAGTGATAAACGAGATACAGGAGCGTAAGTCTCTTGCAAATCGTAGTGATTTCTATCCTTAATTAGGTTTTTGACCATTTGTAGTTTTAGTTGGTCGATTAACTACGTTCTAAACTTGTTTTTTTGTCCATTGCAGACAACTCATCTCTCACTGCTCGGCACCACTCT
The DNA here is from genome assembly GCA_030522805.1 of Leptomastidea abnormis. Lineage (NCBI taxonomy): Eukaryota > Metazoa > Arthropoda > Insecta > Hymenoptera > Encyrtidae > Leptomastidea > Leptomastidea abnormis. The sequence continues at coordinate 10,252 of JAPYZE010008547.1, forward strand.
TATTTTTCAGGAGAGCTCATTGCATCTTTAAGACTCACGGGATCTTTGTTTATATTAGCCATAAGAGCAAAGATAACTTTATCTTCAATTGCGTTAACTTTATTAGTCACATTCATATGATTAAGATTATCAAATCTAGTGATCTGTTTCAAGTTTTCTGCTCCAGGGATATCGATAAAGCTTGTATCAGTTATTAGCACTTGAACATAGTTGACTTTGTGAGTTTCGGATTTTTCCAATTTTTCTGACTTACGCGGTCTGCCTCTACCTCTTTTCTGAAGTTTCTCTCCTTCCGTTTTTAATATCTCTCCAGTTCAGACTTGTCAAAGTTGATTTATCCCCATAGACCAACTTTTCATTAAAGCGAACGTCGCGGCTTTGGTGAAATTTTCCGTCTTCCGGTCTCAACAGAATATACCCTGTATTAGTATATCCTACCAGTACAAGACGTCTTCCTACTTCCGAAAACCTTAGGTCCCGTTTTTCTTTGCACCTTACAAGCTAAACAGCCGAATCTTTTAATTTGGTCTAGGTTTATTTTGTAATTTGGAGCAGGGTTTCGAGATTATGAATTGGCTAATTCACAAGTCCTAAATCCTTTTTGATTTTGGAATTGAGACCAAGTCCAATTCATAAATCCTTTTGATTTCGGAATTGAA
>JAPYZE010008551.1:0-10047 GCA_030522805.1 Leptomastidea abnormis
GATGTATAAAAAAAGTTTTGATGTAAAAGTAGTTGGATAACTTCAAACTTGCCGTACTTATTATACCTTTTTTTTAAAAAGGTTTGTTTTTGGGGAGATAGTACTTCAATCGAAGTTATTATTATTATTATTATTATCGTACTGTTTAATTATTATTTTGTTGTTAAAGCTGATTTAACAAAATTTGCTAAATAATAGATATTGATTTATTCAAATTTTTCAAAATGTAAAATTCAAGTTTTAATTATTTGGCCAATGTCAAATTTACCTACACACCTCGCTACACACACATTACTCAAAAACAGGATTTTATAATAAAAAATTTAGTATCACTGCCTTTAAGCTTACATTAGATGCATCAAGAAGATTCAATTTAAAATTTAATACTTGTACACATAGGCAGTAATTATTAATTATTGAAATTCAATAAATTGAGTAAATACCATTTTGCAAATTAATGCAAGTGTACGTGTTCAGAAATGTAATACATATAACTGTATACATATCAGAAGGTCCCAGAGCTTACGTCAGACACAGAGGGTTGATTTCGAAATCGCTACCTTATTTCCCCTCATACTCTATACGCTGACTAATTAATATGCGTGAACCTATGCTGCGTGTAGCATATATATTGTGTTTATTGACCCAACAGATTCTTAGTGGTATATATAGGTAAAGCTTTGCCTTATTTCAAACTTAGGGCAAGGCTGTAACTCTGCACGTGCTTATGTACAAAATTGCGAAATTTAAATAAGCTGACTTATTTTTTTGGTCGTAGGGTGCGTGAATTATTATGTAGCTAAAAAAAAAGTAGAAGGAAACAACTGTCGTCGTTTTTTTTTTTTTTTTTTTTTTGCTAAGCTTGCAATAAATTTTCTTATTAGGTTTTGGGATTGGAGATTTCAGGTAGTACAATTTACAATTTTATGTACAACAGTATTCATAATATTGACTGTATATTCCATTTTCATAAATTTAATGTTTAAAATATATTATTAAATTATAATTAAATGTTACGTGTAATCACACATAAACATAAATTTTCACATTACATTATACCCTACACATACCTAATTAAACTTGAAAAATTGTAACTACCTACCTAATAAAGTCAAGTTTTATAAAATTTATTTTACGAACGAAATATATAAAAGTTTCCAAGCAATAAAGATCAGGATAAAAAAGTTTAAGGGGGGATAGAGAAATTCGTGGCATAATTTTTTTTTTTTATGGGATCAAGCTTTAACTTTACTTCCCAACAAATATAAACTTACGAAAACGCAAATTTATGATACAATCAAAAAAAAAACTTTTTAGTGTAACACCTTTATACTTGTGTTAATAAATGTATTATTTACAAATGCACGCAATATGTTTACAGAAGGCTGTTTGTTACTTTTAGAAAAGCTTTCATTACGTTTAACGTACAAATATACTTGATGATAAACATCCAGTCACGCAATATAGGGTATACCTATATGTTGCTTATTAAACAACGTTACCTTTAATAAAGAAAAGAAAATACTGACCTTTTCTATTAGCTTTAAATTTTCAACTAGTGCAAAAAGAAAATAGTTCTTATTAACATAATTGTTAACTATAATTAAGTTTTCTAGTACTAAAGCTTATCCTCGAAAGCTTTAATTAAGAAAAAAAAGAGTAAGTTGAATTATATCAACCTTGATGAAAATTTGCTCTTGAGCTTATAAACGGTGTTCGAATTTTCTCTCTTTCTCGGTTAAGGTTACTCAAAAGTTTTCAAATTGATCAGGAGGTATAATATTACTAACCTGTTATCGTGTGTATGTGTGTGTGCTCGATATATAAAAGTAATATGGTTTAACTTGGCATCACGCAAATACTAAAAAGAGCTTTTAACGGAACGTTATGAAAAGTTAGAATATAATAAAATCTATTTTCAAAAGCAGGTATTTATTTGGACTATTATTTTTTACTAACTGTTACTTTTATACCTATATATACGATTAAAAAAGCGTGAAACGAAATAGATATATTTACAGGCAGAAAAAGCCATATTTCAATTATAATACATAATTATTTATCAATTTAAATTTCAATCAATTAAGTAATTAAAAAGTACTCACATCAATCTACATCCAAGCTCCTCCAGTTTTTCAGATAGCTCCCTTCATATCATATCTATATATATCTTCATCAATCTAAATTCTATAATCCACACATATAGTACAAAACAACAAAACAAACACACACGTTACATCACTCATTAATTTTATCTATTACAACAAATTAATAAAACTCAAGTTTTACCCGCACATACTTTTTATTATTATAAATACAAAAATCCAAAAGGGCTTTTACTCGTCGCGCCAGTGTAAAAAAACAGCCGTTATAGGTTAGTTCCAAAAACATTAGGCAGGCGGCGCAGTCTTGGCGTTTTTATAACAGCACGCGCGGGAGAGAAAGAGAGCTAATATAACAGCTAAAAACTCTCTCTCAGATTAGCCATATAACAAACTCACGTGCCCGAAAAAGCACCTCACCATATGGCTTTGAAGTATTCTTTTTAATTCTTGACTTAAAGTGCATTTTAATTAAAATCCTTGTTCTTATCAACTGGCTCCAGCAGATACCAACTAATAATTCTCACCGGGAATCAGTAAAAAAGTAACGTAATATGCGCGCCAAAAAGTCGATCCGCGTCAGTTCGTAAACTTACAACGGTGGCGTTAGTGACGTTGCGCGCTGCTGCTGCTGCTCTTGCTTCATATATATATCTATATATATACGTATATATAGCAGTCAAGCAGTCGTCGTCGTCGTCCCGGTGTGTTGTGTTTGTGTTATGTGTACTTCGCGAAAAAGGTGTGAGTAAAAGTGTGTGTGTGTATATATATGTATGCGTGACCGGGAGGAGGAGTGGGTAAATCGTGGTGCGCGAAGAGGAGCGGCTGCTGCTGCTGCTCCTGCTCCGAGTTTTCACTGCATGCTGCTGCTGCGGTATTATAATACCACATAGCGTCTGGGATGCCGCAGTCGCCGGCAGCGCGCGACTCCGAGTTCTGCTGCTCTCCGCGTGTGTGTATGGATTGATACTTTATAATATCATCCTTTACTTCTCTCAAGTCTATATAAGAAAGTGAAAGAAAGAAAGGTGATTTCTCTTTCTCTCTACTCTTTACAACATCCTTTCGTTCGACGTGGAGAAGGTGATATTAAACCGGCCAGTGTGTAACCACCACCAGGATATACCGTATATTCGTTATATTAAAGCATCAGTGAAGTACCAGCGCGAGTCTGCAGCTGACAACGAGAGACGGAGAGAATATATCACACTTGCACACGTACATAAAAGTACAATTACTCATACATGCACTGCCGGCAGGTGAGAGTTAAAACCATGCTTTATTTCTTTATACCCTCCCTTCCCCCTTTCTCTTTCTGTTTTATAATACTCTTTTTACTCTCGTTAATATTGCGAATTGCGACCCTCCGGATGTTATATATTATTTGCAGTATTTCGCTTTCATGATAGTATATGTATATATGTGTTATATATAATACGTAGTCATGCCGCAACAACGAGGAGTGAGAGGGACAAGGTCGCGCGCGAGAAGAGAAGAAAGATCAACCCTCTCCTCCAGTCTCCCTCGCGTATATATATATATGTATGTCTGTATGTGTATGTATGTATAAACGAGAGTCGATGCTGTGTATGAGTGTATCTTTTACTCCTCCTGTAATTCCTACTTCTTTTGCTCTTCTCCTGCGTCTGTTATACTCTATTTTTTTCTACTGAAGTTCTATACTTTCCTTTTTTTTAACGGTTAAAAAATTTTTAAGACTTTATTTTTTTTTTTAATTTTTAACCAATGTTTGATAAACATTTACGTTATGATGTGTATGTATGTATTTAATGACACTCCAACTTCACATTTTTTTTCGGAGTCTGGAGCGAAAAATAAATATCACTTTAAGTCATATAATAAAAGCTTTTCGTCTGGAAGCTCGCACTTTCTTTCTTATATAGCTTTCATCCAATTTTCTAACCTTCACGCAAGGAAGTATACGAAGTTTTTGGGTAAATGAGGGTGAGAATAATGCGATGTATATATAGTATATTACAGCCCTTCCTCGGTGTGTATATAAAAAGGACCCTTACTATAATATGTAATGAGAGAAAGGGAGAGAAAGATATCGCAAGGGAAGCCCTCCTATGTATGTATCCCGCGTGGCAACAATAATATACACAGCGTTTGTGTCGTCTGCAAGACACCACCACTATATATCACTACCATTGTATCATTGTATGATTGCTGTTATATATTCACCGCTTATCAGTCGTAATATAATGATATTGATATGAATGTGACAGCTGTCTTAAATATGTGTGTATATGAAGCTACTGCTATATATGTGTATATACCTCACTACTTTGCTATAATGTATAATATGTAAATTTGGCTTTGTGCAGTGACACTTGCCGGCTTGACTTTTCTTCTTCTTTTACTTTTGGAGTCTGGCCTTGAATAAGCCAGGCAAGAAAGATAGCTTAGTTGTAAGTGTATGTACATAAGTATAACGATAGGGTTGTAGGAGGGAAGTAAAAGGAAGAAAGAGAGAGGGAGAGTTGGTTTTGTGCCCTTCCGGCGTTGTCTACTCTTTGGCAACTTGTCCTTTGGCGCCCAGCCGGCGTCGTCGTCGTCGTAGTCGTCGTCTCATTACTCTTTACCCCCCTCCTAGACTGTTTTGTTAAGCTTCGTCGCTTTGCGATTATGTGTAATGAAGAAGAGAGAAAAGCAGGTGGGCCTGTCTTTTTTTTTTATGGTGCTGTTGTTCTTGTGAGCTTGATTAAAATTTTTTTATTTTTATTTTTAAAATTGTTTTTTTTTTTTTTTTTGGTAAAGAAGGTTTTTAATTGATAGTTTGGTGAGTAAGTAGTTAAGGACGAGAAAATCTTTTTTTTCTGTTTAAGTAGAATTTATTTTGGTATACGAGATGTTGTTTTTTTCTGCTGGTACCATTAGGCTCCGCTGGAGATGAGTTTTATATTATGTACAAGAATAGAATAAGAGGGAATGTTTATAAGGATAGCTCTCTTTTTGAACTTACCAAGTTTTTCACGACGAGACGGGATATATGGTATTGTATATTTAGAATCGTGAATCATGCCATCAGTCCTTTTCTTTCAAGCTTTTAAATTAATTTTAGGATTGTAATGAATTGTGTTTGTTATTGTTTACATGGAAAAATTTATGTGCTTTTATTGATTTTAATTGAATTTAGAAAGTAATAATTTTCAAATATTTAATATTTTTTTTTTTTCTACTTTTTAAATAAAAAGATGTATTGTCTGGTTAACAAATAAATAATTAAATGCAACAATTATTAAAAAGAACATAATTTGAATCTTAATTATATTTCAAGTTTACATAGTCGTAATTATAATAGAATTAAACCCAGAATTATTTTAAATTTTTTCTTAACAAAAATCTTCATTTATTTATTTCTTTTTCTTTAAATTTATTTTTGTTATTATCTTAACAATTAATAAACACAATATTTTATTAAAATTTTCATTACCACACATACAAGTATATAGCGTTGTCAAGGTAGTAAATACAAATTCAATGTATTGATTTCGTATAGTAGCATGAGTAAATCGTTACTCATAATAACATAACACTCACACACACATACTACCTATACCTATCACCTCATCCTATACAATTAACTTTTTAATGCATTGTTTATCATTGCTCATCTATCCTTATACTTTTTAATAATACATAATTTCTTGAATATTAATAAACTTTTGTCATTACTTTTTTTTTCTTTTCATTTTTTTCACTTTCAATCATATATATTAAATTTTTTTATTTAAATATTTATAACTTTAAATTCTGTAAATATTTTGTAAATTTTATTATCGTATAATAAAATAATTAAAACAATTCAACTCTCAGCAATAAAACTTATAAAAACTTCGTATCCCCAAAAAAATTAAACGCAACCCCTCAGTAAAATTTCAAACTTCCTGCTTAAATTAGCAGACAGAAATAAAAAGTAGAAAACACACACCCTATACCTACCACTACTACCCTCTGCCCATAATTTAGTCTCGACTGTTTGTAGGAAGTCTACACTAAAACTCCCTTATTTTACGTATTTGCCTATAGCGTGATATAAAATGTGCGTGGAATCAGGAATATAAAAATTATCTGAATAATAATAAATCAATTCTATATAACAAAAAATTGCATGTTCTTTATTTTTATATTATTTAAAAAATATACAGCTGGTATATTTTATCGTTGTTTTTTAAACCTCCAATCTTATTCGATCATTAAAAAAAAAAAAAAAAAAAAAAAAAAAAAAAAAAAAAAAAAAAAAAAAAAAAAAAAAAAAAAAATTAAAAAAACAAAACCAGTTTACTTTTATCTCGAAAAGAATCACTGATCTTAACGGACTTCAAGATAACTCATGCCTGACATCATTACACTATTAAATCATGGTAAAGAAGAAAAAAAATTCTGTGTTTTATATCTTTCCCAGTGTTTACTAGACCGCGACGTATATAAAAAAGCAGCCTCGTTTATAATCCCAGCTTCTTTTATTTTTTTTACACCTAAATTCAAAATTTCAAAAAAGAAAATTAATCAATTAAAAAGAGAAAAAATTTGTTTCTTTCAAAATTCCAATTCATACAAAACCAAACCATCAACTCCAATTTCTACAAAATCACAGTAACACCACTCGTCCAATCTAACTCGTTCATCGTTTATCCTCTTATATACGCGCGAATGCATCCGGCCCGCGTGTATGTGTCTGCTCTCGTCTCTATTTTCGCGCTCGCGATTTTTAAGAGGGAGGAGGAGAGGAAGAAGAAGCTTTGAATATGCGGGAGTTATTCAGCACGACGACGAGTCTGTTATATAGCTTATACATATATACCGCTTGTCTCGACTTATACATGTATATATAGCTGCTCCGATTTCAATTTTTGGAGACGTTGTAATAAACTTGGAGAGAAATTGCTGAGTTTGCGACCTTCGGTTTATTGTTATGTTTGATTATATTTGTAAGTGTATAAGTGGCAAGTGTTTTTGAGTAAATACTTTAGTTTTGTAGGTATTGATATTTTATGTTAGGAATGTGATTTTGTAATGGTAAGTTTGAGTGGGAAAAAATTTTTATTTTGTTTTTATCGTATTTTATTGAAAAGAATATATTTATTCGTGGTTTAGATTTTATCAGTTATTTTGAATTTGTTTGAAATTTAATTTATAAATATTGTAATATGACAATGTATATAACTGGATTTATAAGATTCGTAGTTCAATTTTTTTTAAGGATATGCTTATTTGAAATAAACCGGTTTTGTCTAATTCGTCAATAGATTAAGTGATCTATAAAAAAGATCTTATTTTTTTTCGTCTGTTACAAAAACGTGTGCTGACTAAGTAACTTTTTAATCAAGGCTGAAATTTACTTTTCAATAATAAAAAGAATCAATCTACATAAATATATAAATATACATATATTTCAATCATAATAATTTTTTTTAGGTTTGATAAAAAAAATATACTCGCATAAGTACTTTCATCAAGCATTAAATTTTAATTTCAATGATATTTAATTTTCGTAATAGCAGAAAAAAAAATCACTTAAAATTTTATACCAACAAAAAATCCTAATATTTAATTAATCAAATTTACTTAATCTATCATTATTTTTTGCTTTTCCATAATACATATCCACATTACAAAATTTTACTTTAATTTCACTTCAGACATAAAAAAAAAATCTTACGAAAAAGAAAACAAGCCTAACAAGCAAAAAAAAAAAAGAAATATTACAACACCAGCAACACGTACATAAAAAAAAAAAAGAAGAAATTCAAGCATATACCCATATTCTCAAGACGGTAGCTTAATCTTTCACTCAAACCACACACACACATACACTTCTCTCATTCACGCCCATATTATACCTAAGAGTATAGCTACTATATTATATACATCACAGTCAAAATGGTAATTCATGATTTATCGATTAGGAAACTTCCAAGTTCATAGCTTCCGGTCTCGCCAACCCACCAGCAAGTAGCATACAATATTTTCCTTCCAGTTTTTTTTTTTTTTTTTTTTAATTTTTCAATATTACTTTCTTGATCGCCTACGAATATCAAGTTTGATCGGTGGGTGTGGTTTTAAAAAAGTATATAAGGATAGTATAGCTATTAAGGACAGTAGGTAGTAGTAGACACAATAAGCTATGTATTTATATAAAAGGAGAGAGATGCAGGGCTTTAATATTATATACTTGGCTTGAGAGAGTTAGTTTAGTAAAAATGCATAACTGTGTCGACACGCTTGTTACGTAGCTTGCGGGATATTTCATGTGTATATAGGTACACGTGGTTGAGAGTCAGTATAAGTCTTTTAAGTGTTCATAGGAGAAAAAAAAAATCATCGATGGTATAGTCTATTTTATATAGTGCTGATAAATTCGTTCGATTATATTATAATGGTTTATAGGACATGAAAATATATTATATATGGTAAAATTAAAAATTGGATTTTGTAATATTTATGTGGGTATAAAGAGTTATATGATGTTTAGCGAGGAGAATAGATACAGTTAAAACGACTCTCGGTGTGATTCGATTGTATTTATTTCGGTACGATAGAATCGGCAAATTGGTGGGATATATAATATATGGGGATATATATATATATATACCGGACGGAAGAGTTACGTGATTTTTGATGAATATATGTTATACTTTTAAATGCGAATCGTGTCACTAGAACGACGATTTTACAATTGATTGGACTTTAAACGAATTCGTTTTTTTTCTCTTTGTATAGATGTAACTTGCCTTCCTTTTTTATATTTTTGTCTTTTTTGTAGAATCTGTGGTTTTATCGGATTTTTATTATAACGTGGGTTTAATTGCTCTCCTTGTTTTTAAGTCCCTTTTTTTTGGAGTCTTATTGTACAGATTTGAACTATTTTGTTTTATTGTATTTTTTGTGATAGTTAGTAAAGCGATTGTATTGGGCTGTATCGATGTAGAGTAATCGGATTAAAAGATAATGGTTAAACACTGTAAATTACAGTTTTTTGAAAATATTAATTTTTTAAAATTTAGATCGTTAAAAAGAAAATTTATTTATTATTTTTTCTGTAGAATAAATGTATGTACTAAAGAAACAATTTATTTAAAATTTTTTTTTAAATTGAAAAAAAGATTTTTTCTAAGAAAGTGTAAATGAAAATTAATCAACAAATGATAACTAGCAATGAAAACTCATCATACAATAAGCTATCACATTTTCTTGGTAGAAACTCATAATTTCATGAAGGAATATGTAATTATTTATCGTAGAGTGTAGGTATATTGATTGAAAACTCGTGATACTATACTCATGTTCATTAATAATCAAGCAGTATTGGAATTTTTTGGACTCGTAAATTATTGCAAAAATTGTACATAAGTAAATTTACACATTTTAAACGTGTAAAAATGATAAAAAAAAAGAAAAGAAAAATTTTTGTTAAAGTTGTAGTTTCATTCTTACGCTTTACTGGTCATTCGTAACAAATTTACGTGTATACGCGGTGTTGCATTAGAAAGTAAGAACAAGCAAAAAAAAAAAAGAAAAAAAGTGTTTTGAAACTAAACCGATAATCATCAAAAATATTTCAATTTCTTATTATTTAATTAACATTTTTTAACATCCAATTAATCCATCCCAAATACCAAAGTTTCAAAAAATCTACTGATCTATTTCACATTTTCAAAATCTCAAACATACCATCTTCTTCCCAAAAAAAAAATCCCTCACACTTTTCTTCCCCTACAATCGAAGCTCATACATCATTAAGTTCCTATCGCTCGTTAATTTTTCTTTCTCTCTCTCTTTTGAAGCTCCAAAATCCCACTGGTCCATAAAGTTTTCATAGCTGCGCAGCATCAATGATTTTTCTCTGGGCTCGATATCCGCATTACGAGCGTGCATAAAAAAATAACCTCTATATATATATATATATATATATATA
>JAPYZE010008562.1:0-15390 GCA_030522805.1 Leptomastidea abnormis
CTCTCTCTCTCTCTCTCTCTCTCTCTCACTCTTGAGCTATGGGTACGATGACTCCTGAATTCGAAATTTCTTGTGGCGCCAGAAATGCACAAAAATGTTTATGATGTTGATGATGATAATTCGAGAGATTTTTTCTCTCTCTTTCTCTCTTTGTCTGTTGCGATGCTCAGATACCCTCGCGTAAGAGTGTAAAGACATGCACAGCAGACCGATGACTATACTTGTAAATGTACATATGCACGTATCTAGCTAGCTAGCTACCTATCTACCTATGTATAGCGTGTGTACGTGAATGTAGCGAAGAAACCGCGCTAATCGATCGCCACCGATTATTCTTATTCGCTGGGGCAGAGAGCGAGCGAGAGAGAGAGAGAGAGAGAGAGAGAGAGAGAGAGAGAGAATGAGAAAAAGAGAAAGCTGTGGTACTTATTGCAGGTATGCATTATTAGCAAGACGGGGGCAAAAAAAGGGCAGGGAGGGAAAGGTGCAGGGGGTGGCTCCTGTATAGATTGGTCGTTCTATCACGATATGTACAGCCGCGGGGGCACACATCTCACTCGCGACACACGTCATCGCTATATTCTTTTCTCGATCATCATCATCCTATGTAGGTAGGCACTTACTTACTTACTTACTTACTTACTTATACCACCAGCCGTCTATACACATGCAACTTATCATATAGGAAAATATAAGACCGTGTGTATAGAGTCAACTCTGCAGTAGTAAGGTGGTGTATATTGCTGCTGCTGCTGCTGCTACAGGCAGATATAAGCGCAAATAATCATTTTTGCAATTCTCCAAACATTTTCATTCGAGCAGCTTTTATCATTTATACCTTATATTCACGTAAGCGCAATTAATAACAACAGAAATGATAATAAAATTAATAACTATCAATACATTTTTTAATGAATCATCATTACATCAATGCTATAAATGTATAAGATTATTTATTGCATTTGCGATATATTATGATCAAGTCAGCTTTAATTAAAATGATCGTTAAATTGCAGTCAACAAGAAAGTGTTCATTTTATAGTTAGTTCATGATGGGTAATGAAGTGAATTGAGTGTTGAAGAGTATGGTATAGAAAAATATTTTGACGAGACGAGAGGGGAGGAGAATAAGCAGGGAGAGGGCAGTTTTAAAAATGGCTTGCTAAAGATAGCAAAGCTTTAAAACAAAGTGCTCTTTAATTCTCTCTCTTGCCCTCTCCCTCTTAATTGCGTCGTATATATAAACTTGGACGATTTTGTAGATGTGGGATAGATATTGCAGTCGAGAACAAAGATAAAAAGTTCTTTGACTCATACACATGGATCGTACTGATTAGGTACCTATTATTTATATGTAGGTATGGTTGAAAGTGTGTGTATGTGTATAGGTATATGCGTATACACTTATGTATATTTGGAAAGCAATAAATGACATGGAATTGGACAAGGTATATAAGTAAAATAAAAAGTTGCACTTAACGTATAGCACTTAATTGCCTGAAGCTATAGCCGCTACTCGACGTATATGTATATAATTATAATGAAGGATCTAGCTATGTACCTACAGATATACCATTGCGGTATATACTTGCTCGTCGTATATGATAAATTAAAATTTTATACATAGCTACAGCATACACATCTACAACTATTCCAGGAAAATATATTAAGGTCAATCGAAATTCATGTATAATCATCTCGTACGTCGTATTGTCTCGTCGCGCGTCCTCTCTTCGCCGCGACTGAATTGTACGATATATTTTCAGCAATTTTTTCTCTTTATCATCAAATTACGTATAGGTTTAAATAATAATAATAATAATATAATATGTATCGCGATTCCAAACTTGAGAAATTCACCGCGAATTTTTAATGCGCGAAAATAACTCCTATGTTGGAGACATTCTCTATGGTACACACACTACAATATATATAATATATTTAATGAACAAATTACACGGGTTCATTAACGCGTTAAAAGAATCGCGTCGTGCAGTTCAATCCGGACTCCAGCTCTACCGCAAATAATTCATCTGTATTATTTTCGCCGCGTTCATTTATATTTTTTTCACCAAAATAATTTCAAACATGTAAACCTCTATATAAGTGTGAAGTACGCGATACTATATATTATTGACTCTTAAAAATCGACTGCATCTTTTTATGACATTATATATATATACCTATGTCGGAATTTAGCTGCAGTAAAACTTACAACAGTTCATCACATAATCACGATTTCCTGTTCCGTGCTTTTTTTTTTTAAACGACGCAAAAGCATATCACAGATCGTTGCGCGGTGATATAATTAAAGTGCAATTCTGCGACAGTTGACGGTAAAATATGTACCTATATGTCTATAGGTATACATAATATAATATGTGTAGTACATGTGTTTGACGTTTCTCCGCCGATATACATATATACCTATACATATTATCTTATTTGAAAAAGCCACTAGCCCCAGCATATTTATTCACACGACGACTTATACGTTAACGTTTTGTAAATATGCTTATACACATATGTATATAAGTATATAAAGGTACCGATTTTATAAGTTTTTTCTTTTTCTTTTTTGATTGATCCGCACTTAAAAAAGAAGAAGTCATTATCCGTGGGCTAAATGATATCGTCTCGGTCTTCCATCTATTAATCCATTTGGGCAAGAGGATTTATGCAATTGTCGCGGAATGAATTATATCTGAATAAATGAACGAACGAATGAATGAATGAATGGGTATATATCGGGGGCGCTCGAGAGAAGAAATTTGCTCGTTATAGCTGGGAGGGATTCACAGGCCGATTACGGCTGGCTGAAGAGGATCGATGACCCGTATTTGATAATATGACGCGCGGCGACGATGGCGATGGCGAGTCGCGCTGGTGCCGGGACCTTCATTATGCATCAGCTATATGTAAAACGTAATCCACGCTTATATTCAGAAATTTCTGGTTAGCCAGCAGAATTTTTTGGCATTTACTAGAAATAATAATAATAATAATAATAATAATAATAATAATAATAATAATAATAATAATAATAATCATAATCATTAATAATAATAATAATCATTAATAATAATAGGTAATAATAAAAGATAATACTGGTAGTAATATAGATGTTTACGTTTGAACACATAAAGGTTTTACAATTTCGAAAAGTCGAAAACCCATGCTGCAAATAAAAATGATATACCTCGATGTGTATCAGCAGTAGCAGCAGTACACTATTGTAATAATAAGAATTTGAATTAGGAGCATGATTAATTTATATCAATATCATAACGATATGCTTGCTTATTGACTGCAGCCGTGCATGATAATAGAAATAAGGAAGGAAGGAAGGAAGGAAGGAAAGGAGAAAAAGAACAATGCAGTTTCATTAACCTGCACGTATGTATAATTAATAGAGATCGAGCTTTTTACGTATACACTCGATTCTTAAAATATATATATATATATATATCTCCGCTGAAATACATATATGGCTGCTTGATTATTTGTGAACAAGTTGGCTAGTTGTCGCAGGCAAAAATAAACCCAATAAGTCAATTAAGTGCTCCAGTATAGCTTCGATTTAAGAAGAGAAAGAGAGAAAGAGAGAGAGTAAAAAATTAAAACGTCTATATTTACTGGAAGCCAATATACTGTAATATATTATGTACTTCCATCGTACACTTTACAGATGATACATCGGCTATTAAACAATATAACTTGCAATGATTAGATTAATTGATTTTTTTTAGAAAAAAAAAGGATTTAGTTCGTTCTTTTCTAGTCAGTCAAATTTTATTGACAAAAGTTTTCTTTTAAATCATTGAAAAGGTAGTGGAGGATGAAGAATAGTATTGGTCTCGGATTGCGTGAACTAACTTGGCAAAATGCAATTAAGTAATTCGTCTAGTGTGTATGCATGTGTGTGTGTGTGAGATGATGCAATGTAGTTGGGAGGAGGGGATGAGGTAGGATTAGTGGTGGTGGTGGTGGTGGAGGTGGTGGTCCACACTAAAGGGTGGGACCTACCAAGGGTGGTGTACTACTACCCTCCCCTGCATCATCAAATTTACCATTACGCATAATATAAGTATACATAGCCACAAGTGCTGCGGCCGAGGCGTGAATATAATGAGCGAGTTTATAGGTCGATAAGAGTATAGATGAGGCTAATTTACGACATTCTAATAGAATATACTTTTCTAAACGCCTAATGTCGTATCTATACATGCACATGTGCACACATACAGTAATACACACGTATAGCTATTACATTGTCTCTTTTGTATGCTAAATAAAACAAGGCTGACGTTGCTAATATACCGGCTGCTGCTGCTCCTGCGTGGCCAGGTATTCTATATATGTATTTTATGACGTATATAGGCACGCGTGTAGACGTGTATACACGTAAGCATGTATTGTATAGCTCTTCTAAAATAATAATAATAATAATTAATAATAATTAATAATAATAATATTAATCAATAGACCAGTGATTTCTATTTCCGATATGCATACGTCTCCTCCGCCTTCCGCCCATCCCTTGCATAATTCAAGTCGAAAGGCTTTTTTTAGGAAAGAGAGAAAGTGAAAAATTGAGTAAGCGAGCGAGCGAGTATTCTGATTCTGTATAATGCGTGTGTGTGTGTGTGTTTGCTCTTTAGCGCACAGTATATAGGCGGAGGCCATCGTCTTAGCTGTACTCATATAATATAATATATATAAGATGGACTATAGAAACATATGAGTACAGTCGAATCGCCCATTGAGAAATCAAATTTTACACGTTTAAAAGTTAAGGTTCTGTGATCGCACGCGCAGCAAGTATTAAATATATGGATATATAGGAATACATACATGCGCCCGTGTGTTCAGATTTGACAGTAGCAAGCGTTTGGTTGCCAGCCCATAAAAATAGTAGTATAATTGCCTAACGTTAAGTTTTACACGCAACGTTGAATCCGCCGTAAAAAAGAAACGAAAACGAGAAACACACACACACACACACAGACAGACAAGCACAAAAACAAAGCGAAAGAGAAGAAAGAAGAAGAATGCCTGAAGAAACCGCATAAATTAAGCAGCTCTATAACCGAAAGCCATCAATAAAATGACGCACCGCGACGAGTGAAATCATATGTATGTATATGAACACACGAGCACACGCACACGCCGTCTATATGTATATCCATAGAAAGCAATATATATATAGGCACGCACAGAGGCTCCCATTATTATATATATACATTCAGATAGACGAGCTGCCGGCGCGACTATTGCTTTCCTTTCCTTATATGTATATTATATTATGTGCGCATATTATAAGATACAGCAGCAGCAGCAACAGTCTTCTACTTCGATCCTACATAATGTAATATAATATATCCTATCCTAGCTATAGCTCGAGATAATGCGCTGACCGGTCTCGATTGATTGATTTTTCTTTTTCAAAATCTTCCAAGTTAGCCGCGCGAGTAGGTAGCGATTGATGCTTAATTTTAAGTTACACGATCCATTGAGATGATGATGTTAATAATTTACTCGATTACGTGTCGTCAATAGCTGCCTGTACAAATAATAATCGAATGATCGTTATAATGGAAAATGTTATCTGCTCGTAGGTTGATATATTCTCAAAAATTTCGACAGAACATTTAAATGAAGAATGCTTGTGTGTGTGTGTGTGTGTGTGTGTGTGTGTGTGTGTGTGTGTGTGTGTGTAGAGGAAAAAAAGAGAGAGAGAGAGAGGCAGAGCGAAGCGTTTTCTTCACCTGAAATCTGTCGATATTGTTATCACCGCGCCATACCAATTTATCATCGGGCACAGAGGACAGGATTACAGCCGGATGATCCTCCCTGGGAGCAGCAGAGCAACAGGGACATCGAGGAGCGTCGAGCTTTCTGAGTATACCGAGAGGGTATGTGGATAACATATGACTGCACTCACCCTGCTGAGACTTGGAGAGGTCGTGGACGGGTGAGAGGCTGTCCTCGTCCTCCTCCTCCTCCTCCCTCCTTTGTCCCATCTCCCCCTCGTGATCCTCGTCGTCCTCGTCGTTTTCGTCCTCATCCGCGTCCTCGTTCTCGTCGCTTGCACTCTCATCGGTGAAGCCGGACGTAGCAGCAGCAGCAGCCGCCGCCGCGGAGAGCAGCAGCTCGCCAGCGCCTCTAGGGTACGCCGCCCTGCTCTGCAGCTGGTCCAGCTGGTTCAGAGCTTGCGAATGCCCTTGCTGCTGCTGCTGCTGCTGCTGTTGATGATGATAATAACGATGATGATGACTGTTTGGTTGAAGGTGACCAGTGGGCTGGTTGGGTGAAAGAAGGTGATGGGTGGTGGGCAGGCAGGGCCCTCCCGCGGCTGAGCCCCCGTACATCCGCATCGGCTGGAGCCAGGCACTGTACAAGCTCAGCGGCATCGGGAAGCAGCCTGCAGCAGCAGCTCGTGCACGGCAACGTTATCGCAGTTATTTCATTATTATATCACCATATTGGTAGGTATATTATTACATATTTTATATGTGTACACCATAATATACTCATGTGTTTACACTATGTACTATATATTTGCGAGAGCTGCTTTTCGCACGCGCAACTTCATTGTGACAGACAGAAAAAAATTAAAATAATCAACTTCGAGACAAGCGCGACAAATAGACAATTTTTCCAATTTTCATAGATGAATTTTTCTTCGAAAAACTCGGATACTTCGATAAATATATGTGCCAATTGTTATAAAAAAAGGCAGAAAAAAACCCTTGAAAACATGAAATGAACGTTGAATCAAAAAGAGCGATAAATCCAGAATCAATTTACCATTTTTAATTGGCGTGTTTATCTTGATTAAATTTTAAGCGTGCAAGTGTTGCATGTATGTAAGTATATGTATATATACCTGCAGGCAAGACGGCGCTGTTCGCCGTCGCGAAGCAGTGCTGCTGATAGAGGTATTCCCTCTGGCGCTGGATTTCCGCGGCGCGCTCCCGCCTCTCCTTGGCCTCGTCTTTCACGGGCTTGTCTTGGGCGTTGCTCGACGGCTTATCGTCGCAGCCACTGCCGCCGCCGTTGCTGTTACCGCTGCCGATCAGACTGTCGATCGTGAAAGGCTTGGGGTTCGAGCGGTGATTCGACTTGAGGTTGACCGCTGCTGCAAGCTCAAGCTCCTCAGAAGCCGAGATCGAGCCCACGACCTCCAGCAGCTCCGTCTCTTCCGCGATCGGCTCCATTTCTTTCATTATAGGCGCCTCGATTAACAATTACGATGTCGAAGCAACCCTCGATGATCCAGAAAGAGAGAGGGAGGGAGAGGGAGAGGGAGATAATCTCAAGGATTTTTAAATTAGCAGGCTTAAATCACAGCATATTAATAACCGACAAAGTGTCATGGGAGACATATATTTTTATATTGACGAGTCGTTTTTCATAATATTATTTTCTTTTTAGGATAGATAATGCGTGAGCGAGCGCATGCCTGTACATGTATGTCATATAATATTTATAATTTAACTGTAATATTTCGGGAAAGTGGCGTATGACGGGGAGGTGGACGACGCTGCAAGCATTTCCTTCTTCTAATGTTGTAGTACACATCAAAGACTTCACTTCCATCTTCATGTATATTATAATATATATTATCTGAATTGGGATTTATTATCTGATCAATCGTGATTGTCATTACACGATATCGTGATATTTCTTATAAATGCCGTGAAAATAAAAAGTCGAGAGAGAAATAAAAAGTGAATTGGGACACACGGAGTGTCCTCAGCTGCCTCTCTCTCTCGCGGGTGCGCGATTTATCAGACAACCACGTGGTGGGTGGAGAAGGAGGAGGAGGTATCGGAGGAACACAAGTAGCTGCAGCACAGGATTACACGCACGCACGCACAGAATTACACACAACAGAGAAGCACTCCTGCCTCGGGATTGATGACAAGTAAGTTTCACACGATCTACGCCCCGGCGTAGCGGTCACATCAAGAGTCGCGATCCTTCGGCCTGGGATAACGCGCATCCCCTGCTGCTGCTGCTGCTCCGCGCACATAATACATAAGCACAGAATTTTCTGCTTCGCTGTTAATTACGATCGAAACCTATAGCATTTATGCGTGACTGCTTGTGATTTGATAACGACGAGGAGCAAGCTGCATATGATGATGCTGATGCTGATAATCCTACAAGAGCGAGTTCATTATAGTGGCACCAGCTGCACGCGCAGCTCTCGTCGCATATTCCACCAACTTCGATCCAACTCGCGCAATCTTGGTTTGACAACGACGACGACGACGACAGTGACGAGGATTAGCCCATCATAGATGCGCTACCACTTAAAGCCGCAGCTGGATTAAAAAAATTGCTCGCAAAACGAGGAGGAAGAAGAGGAGGTGACGATGCCAGTAGCTGATCATCAACGACTGGCTAGCGGTGTTATTGGCCCTGCACATATTATAGTTGACTTGCTGTTGGCGCTATGATGAGATCTACAGATCATCGGCAGTAGTGGAGCAATCATTCTGATTCTTCCGATTGTAAAAATGTTGACAAATAAGTACAAGCCAAAAATGAGCAGCGGGTACCGAACAGGTAAGAGTATAAAATATATCTATGCAGAAGACGCACGCGCGCAAAATGTTTGTAATAACACACGCAGACACACGCACACACGCACACGCACTGAGCGCGCAGAGACAAGAGCAATCGAATACTCTTGTATGTACTATAAGTATACAGATGAATGCGGAGCGGGACCAGGCCGACGCTCGACTGAGTGAATGCGCGAGCTGCTCCTCCCGCTCTGCCTGCGCTATTGGATTCGCGGCACAAATACACACAAACACACACACACACACACACACACACACACACACACACACACACACATAGTCTCTCCCCTCCCCCCTCTCCCTCTCTTTTTCTTCTTTCTTTCTTTCTCTCTCTCTTACTTTATACGTGTGTATGTATATGTGCTCATCGTTGTCTTATGTATGTCTGTATATGTATGTATGTATGTACGTACATGGTAGGGTGATTCGATCAGCTGCAGCAGCAGCAGCAGCCGAGGGGGAGCGAGGCGAGGCAGCGAGTAGGTTGCCGCTGCTGTCGTGGAAGGCGTGGCTCGGCTCGCAAAGAGAGACGGCAATTGGCAGCCGGTCGGGCGGCTATAATTGTGGGAGGCTCTTCGAGGGGGTGGGAGGGAGGGAAAGAGGAAGGGAGGCACTACTCTGAACTGAATCATGCGTACCTATACGTTAGGCATACGCAGCAGCGCAGCGCGGCATAAACCCACATCAGAGCGGTATCACCCCTACTTGTCCTCTCGCGAGAGATCGCCATCTTGGACCGCGCAGCAGCTACTCTCTCTCTCTTCCTCTTCCTCTCTCTCTCTCTCTTTCGCCTCCTCCACTACATCACCACCACCTACCCCTCTTTTTTTCGCCCTCGCAGCAGTGCCCTTGCGTATAATATGCTCTGTACCTTCTCCCAGCCGCCCGCTCGAGCGCTGTACCGCCACCGCCTCCTCCGATGCTTATCTCGCGAAAGAGAGAGAGGGGGGTGGGGGAGGGAATTGCACTGTGCGGCACTATACACGCGTTACTGACCGAACCTGCTGCTGCAGCTGCCAGGGAAAACAGAATAAGACCGCCGCGCTTATAGAGCTGCGCCTAATATACTCGAGTGCTTTCTCATCCAAAAGCTCATAAAGAGGCTTGGAGGGCTGCTTCATCTTTATATAGAGGGGGGTTCCTCGTTAAGAAAAGATATAGTGTGTGTGTGTGTGTCGCAAGCCTGCGTCGTAAACGAGAAGGTCTAAAGTTAAACTGGGCGAGTGAGTTCGAGTGGCACTCTGAAGTCATCTGATGCCAGGAATCACCTTCATTTCGGCCAATTTGAGAAGCCTTCTGTTAACGAGCCGTGGCGATAAATAGCTGCTGCTGCTCTTTGGTTTTCATGCGTTTATAAATTGTTACGTCCCAACGAAATATATATAGCTTAGCAGCTTTTTAAATGAAAAATGTAAGTTTTAAGCAGCTATATGTATTGCAATCAAATTAATCAGTACACTCCATATATAGTGAAGATTTTTCATTCATGCATTTCATTAAGAAATAGAAAGCATATAGTAGTATTACCTGTAAAATTAATAAATTTATATCCAATTTGAGTATTATATATAGTTTAAACGAGCCCCATCGCCCATGAAAAATTAATGTCGAATCTATAATTGTGCTTATAAAAGGGAAGTACATTTAAAATTTAAAGCTCTACAGCCATGCGGTTTCAGCTATATATTCTATTTTCAACTATATATCAATATATTTATATACTTACACAGCTGTGCAGCGTATATTATATTATACATATTATAAATGCATATAGGTATATATGTATATATGCAGACCGTTATATATAGAGCAGGAATAATTTACAATTGCGAAACGGATATGGACCTTTTACGTAAATGTAAAAATAATGTGCATTGAAAATGCATTGCGCTCAGCTTTTTATTATATAACATAATGTAAGTGCTTGTCATTAAAAGAGAGAGGGCTAGAGAGGAGGGGGGGAGGTTGTACAAGCCAGGGTTCTAACACTGTGTTAATGAGAGTAGGATGTAAGTCATATTAGGCGTCGAGAGATTTGTTAAAAGAAAGAGAAAGAGAGAGAGAGAGAGAGAGAGAGAGAGAGAGGAGGGGGAAGTGTTCCGTAGCATCAGCAGCAGCAGCAGTCTTTATTGTCGGGGGGACGACAAGAATAAGTAGTATGTATGTATAATACAGCGGCTTTACCGAGCGCGAAAATCCAGGAAAAGAGGCTTGTTAACACTCGAGAGCGCGCTCCGAAGCTTTAACGGGCCGTAAACTCCCGCGAATTCATCCGCCCAACCTAGCAATGCAATAGCTGTTTTTGCGGCGGGACCAATAACTTTGGCTTTGGTTTTCGTTTTTATCTTACTCTCTTCTCTCCCTCTCCCATTTAAGGCTGCTGCTGCTGCCTATGCTCTCTCTCTCTCTCTCTCTCCTTTTATTTATCTTCTCTCCTCTTTTTCCCTCCTTAAGCGTGTAGCAAAAAAAAAAAAAAAAAAAAACACACCGCCGGGGGAGAAGGGGGGAGGGGGAGGGCGGTGGCGATTCTAAATCTTAGGCGGGTCGTGAGCTTGCGTGCTTGCATGTGTGCTGTAGGTATATAGGTAGATAGGTATAGGTAGGTATTCACGTTCCGCGCCACCGGGAAAAAGAGCACTGCGAAGAGAGGCCGCATCCCCAAAGTATATCCAACAGAGCAGCAGCTCATTCCGCCTCTGCCTCCCCTTTTACCCGCTCGGCTCTTGAAGCTGAGCTGCTGCTGCTGCTCTTGCTGCTACACGCACGTGTGCACTCGAGATCACGCCTCGATGACTCGAATATTTATAGTTATATACTTATGTTGTAGCTTATACACCTATGTATATATATTGATAATGATGATGATGATGATGATGATGATGATGATGATACTTGCTGCAGAAGCTTCATATTACAAGTACCTACTGATGTGCGTGCCACACTGCACGCACACGCACACTTACACTTATAATGACTATAGAAACATTTTACAATCCTATATATTCCAGCTATATATGTATAAACTTTCTTTATTTTTCTTTGTCTACAAGTATAGACTTATACTCATGATTATTACGCTTTTTTGGCAAAAATTTATACAACTATTTCCTGCAATGACTATATATACCTGATAACATTTTTTAGCTGTCTCACTTTTTCCCGTGTCTCGTCGTACACGCGGCGACATTGGCCGTTACCTGCGTATTACATACCAACATATTACAATATGTAGGTACTCTCATAATCATTCACATGCGTGGATGGGTACACGCGCGCTTAATACAGGAGATATATGGATATCGCGGGTGGTGTACACCCCTTCAGTTACACGCACGCGCGCACGGCGTGTGCGTGTCATGAAAATTTGTTGTCAATTCCTTGGAATATATCAGCAGGGAACTGCCTGCCTACCTGCCTGCCTGCCTGCCTGCGCAAATTGCCTATAATCGATAATGACGGTTTATTATAATACATACCTATAGGATAAGTAAGTTATAGAGTATGTGGGGGGGGGGGGGTCATCGATTTTCAAGTGCAAAAACTGCTGCAGTCGGGCAAACAAAAGGAGCGGAGGAGGAGATATGTACTGTAATTGTATATCTATTGCTAAATATCATATACGACGAGTAGATACCTATAATATATATGAGGAGAGGAGGGCTGAGGTGGAAGGCGGGGAGAGGGGGGGGGGTATATAGGGAAGGAAGGCCACAGTTATTGGTTTATCGAGATGCGTTAAAATCAGACGTGTCCTATAAGGCCCTTTAGCGTATTATGGAAGCTGCTGTGCACCGGGAGAAGCATCAGGAGCAGAAGCTGCTAAACGGTCGCAATAAGTGGACAAGTTGAGCAATAATTATATATAGGTATGCTGCATATTATAAGCTTATAAAGGTACCTATCGGACGTACAGCTTGGGGCGCACGGTGTAGTAGATGAGCTGCGGTTGAGCAATTCAGAGCCTGCAGCGGTAGGATTATAGGACGAGATTAGAAAAGTATTGTGATCTGATGGCGTATGAACTGCTCCTCGAGAGTTACGGGCGCGTATGGTTTGCCTCGCATCCTTCGTTTCACGCGGCCAATGATCGGGTGAGTTGACAGTCACCCGATCTTGCACTTGTTTTATATACTATATGTATGTATATATGTATATTTCTCTCTCTCTCTCTCTCTTTCTTACCCCCTTATCCCCTCCCCCCATTCACTCTGATGCATATAGGTGTAGGGTGGAACGGCGCGCCGGCCAAGCGTGATATTGGAAGAAGTCGCGTCGTCGCGGACAGTTAACGTGATTTAAGCGCCCGACAAATATCTCTGCTATTTAGCGACTTGTCTCCAGAGAGATTGAGAGAAAAAAGAGCAAAAAAGAGAGAGAGAGAGAGAGATGCGGATAAAGAGGTACACGAAAGCGAAGGAAAAGAGTCTGAAAATATTGACTGGAACGCCGGCTATTTGTCTCCGGGATATTTTTAACATCCGCTCCCCGGGCCACCCGAGCTCTCCCCCCTCACACACACACGCGCGTACAAGCTTATCTCTATACTTGAATTAGCTGCGCGAGCTTGCTTTTTTTAATTGTGCGTGTGAGAGAGAGTGACAAAAAAAAAGAGGGAGAAAAAATATAGCTACAAATGTATAATATAATCCGTCCTTATTTTACGCGCAGTTCTGCTGCTTTTCAAAATTTTGAACGAACAAAAATGTAATGCTGCTAAAATCTATTAAAACAATATAAAATTATATGTAATATTAGAAAAACAAGCTTGAATGTAAAATAATTTAAGCGCGATGAGAGCAATTTTAGGAAAGACTAACATGTATAATCGCAATGTCGCATATTACATATAACTGTGTAATATCTATCAGCCGTTTTACCTATATATAGGATTAAAAAAAAAAATCAAAAAACTTTGAACTACGTTCGAGATTCAAATTATTTTTGGTTTTCACTCAATTTTTTTCTTCAATATAATATATGTATATCTATATGTTCTAAAGAACGAATAAGTAAATCTTGGATGAAGAGCATGATTGGAAGTTTTTAACGATATGTTTTATTTTAACGATACAACAGCTGATTAGACGCGTTTTTGCTGATCTACCTATTATATAAGTACCTATATATATGAGGCGTGAATTGCAACAAAGAAAATTTATCGATCGATAAATTAAGAGCGATTGAAAGGGCTCTCTCGCTGTTTGTCAGCATCGCTGCAAGAATTAGAGGGCTAGCACGTGTTCTCACTGTACACACATACTCTCTCTCTCTCTCTCTCTCTCTCTCTCTCTCTCTTTCTTTCTTTCTTTCTTGCGTAGTATGTAGTCGTAGGCAACTGCTCCTCCTCCTTCTTCTTCTTTTTCTTCTTTTCATCCTTTAACGCGGCTTTTTTTACGAACCTCCTCAGCCGGTGACGACGGCTACCGGCGTTCCGCGTATAAAGCCCGCCGCGCTCGAGGTCGGCCGCAAATAACTTTTCTCCCCAATTTGTCGCTCTCTCGCCTTTGTCGGTGTCCCCGAAAGAGAGAGAGTGAGAGAGTATGAGTTTTTTTTTAATTGCTCGATTATTTACCACGTGTTACCACGCTATTTCCGCAGCTAGTACATACTCTGCTTTTAAGCTTTTTTTTAAAAGCTGCTGCTGCTATAGGCACGCAAGAAAATTGATCTTTTTTTTCCCATCGGTGCGATAAACCCAGCAGAATATAGGTGTAAGCAAAATAAGCAGCAGCATCAGCAGCTTTTACCCAAGTCTACACGATGATGACTAATTGTCAACTTAATTTGCCAATTACACGGCCTCATCTCATCTCCCCGCGCACTCACGCTACATCTTGCCTCCCCCCCCCCCCCCCCCCCCCCCCCCCCCCCCCCCCCCCCCCCCCCTATCGCTGCTGCGCTTCTTGCAAGAGATTTCATTTCTTTATTCGTCGAACTTTTTTGTCGAACGTTTTCACGCAGACGCTTGTCATTTTCATAACAACAGATATATTATCTGGACTTAATTTTTTTCGTCGCTACTCAATTTCAACACATGATCCTGCATCCGTATATAAGTAGTTCGTAAATAAGTTAGCTCCTGGTGTCTATGTGATCATCGCATCATCACCGTCACCGTCATCCTCATCATCATCAGCAGCAGCAGCGGCAACATGGTGCGTGACCCGTAGTCTATATGCAACACTACGTGTGTGTATATATATTACATCAAGGAGGCATCAGGTCTTTTGAGCCGCTACCCCGACGACGACTTTGAAGTTGACCGCGGCACGGCTACTGCTGTCTTCTTTCGGGTATAAGAACTGCAGCGCTCCGCCCCTCATCAATGCGACGGGCACATCACCGCGCAGTGGCGCGCGTAATTAAAATGCACCCCGCTTCTTTGCCAGGAGTGACGTACGTGTGCACTGCGTAAATATACCTATACCTACTTATATATAATCGCGTCGACTTTTTTTGGCCTGGCGGTGGACGCGAGTATCGGCTCGTCAAACACACACACGCACACACACACACACACACGAATACTTTCATGCTAGAAGACTTTTTTCTAATTATCATCATCTCCGTATGTAGATCTATAATTGTGCGGCCTCTGAACGTCATCTCCCCTTCCCTCAACTACCCTACCAACTTTCACCAAACTCTAGAATGTATATGGTCTATTTTCAATTTTATGGCAACCTTTTGGTCTTAATTTGGCCCCACTGTAAAAGTTATTATTTTGAAGGGTCACTAGGTAGAATTGGTTGGTTTTACCATAAAAAATCAATTTCAAACGCGAAACTAATAC
>JAPYZE010008569.1:0-11322 GCA_030522805.1 Leptomastidea abnormis
TATATATGTATAGATACATATGGAAATGAATAGATACGCGACCAGTCCACTTCAAACCTCAATTACGAGTTCCGAGAGTAATGTGTCGAAACGAACATTATGAGAATAATTGCAATCAATATAATCTTTTATGCTTCGAATGTTGTGTCGTGTTTTATGTTTTGAAAGGTGTTTTTTTTATTTTTAATAATATTTTTATTGGAATAGTAAAACGCGATTTATTAAATGTTTGTAGGATTAATATTATGTTTACATCATGCTATTATTTTCCGTAATAATGATACTCCGTAAAATTAATGTTGATTTAACTGTAATAAAAAACAATCTTAATGTACAAAGCATTTTATTAATGTTATACTTCTATTTGTGGCTGTAATATTTTATAAAAAAAAAAATCTAAGATATTAAAAATATTTTGTAATAATATAATTTTCTAGTGAATTCGCTGAAATACCAGTTGTTTTAATTAAATGTATCTATTATTTTCTTGATTATTTACGAAAATAATTAGCAAAATGAAGATCAAAAACAATACGTACGATTCGTGAAATGTAGTAAATAACAAAAAGTTGTAAAACTTATGTAAATACGTGCAAATATTCGCTTGTGTAAGTTTCTAATTGAATGCTTATGTCTGAATTTTTCTAATAAATGTATCCAAAATATATCTACAGATAAGATAGAAAAAAAAAATGAATTTATGTAAAGAGAAATGATAAAAAAAAAAAATAAAAATAAATAAATTGCAAATTTGCAGTTTAAAAATCGTTCATAATGCTATTTATACGTTCTGAAAATAAATTTGTAGTAATGTGGTGTAATGTAGAACAAAAAAAAAGTTTTATAACAGTTCATATAGTATCCATGTTGGATGTGAGAGTAAATACACCGATTTGTGAGAAAAAAGTTTTTTTATGACATGATGGTGAAATTATAGACTTACAATATATTCAAATAAGCATAGTTTGTGCCATCGATATAATTTATCAATATTGACTAAATAATAAAATTTTCTTCTATTTGTTTTTCTATATTTTATATGTTTGTAAGAAAGTATAAATGTAATTTTAAATATAGAGCATTAGGAATATTTTGATTTTGTAATTATAAGTGGGGATACTTGCATTTTATAAGGATTAATAGATTTAAAAAAATACTGTAAAATATTATATTATTCAATGTGGATGTTATTATTGAACAATTTCACATGTACGTAGTTTATTATATATTTGACTAAATTTCAGACATCGACTATTTAAATTTTAATTTAAAAAATTATAGTTTTGATTATGCTGCTTGAATGCATGTTTACTTAAAATCAAAAATATATCATTCAGAACTTTGATTGATACATGATAGTTCCTTACATTAAATAACACGATTTCAACTTATGGTAACGACTTAAACACTTATGAGTGAAATTTGTAATCGAATTTTTATGCGTATATATATATGATATAAATAATATGTTATCGATTTTTCAAATTTTATATGCTTTTGTTGAGTGTTATTCTAAGGTTGACATGACTGTTGTTACTCCGATGTTATACCATATTAGTAAATCAGTATAAATTTATCTTAAATGACATTATGAAAATAATAAAATTAATTATAAATAAAAAAAAATTCTAAGTTATTAGAAATGGTTTTTGCAAAATTGTTGCATACATAAAATGTAAAAAAATTTTAATTTAAAAACATTAATGTTATTTATAATAATGCAAATGTAATATCATATTTAATATAAATTTATGAGGTTGTTGAATATATCATTTAAATATGCAATAAGGCAACGAATGAGATCAAAAAAAAAATTAATCATGTTAAATATTTAAGTTCTTTTATTTTCGTTCTCGATATGATTGATTTATAAAAATAGAGCTTTGAGCAACACCAACAGTAGCGATTATATGTAATTTTTGCTCTATTAGATTTTATAATACAAAATCTAAATATTCCATGTACCCTATATACTTATCTTATTCTGATTATCTCAAGTAATAGATTGAGTAATAAAATAAAGAAAAAGATAACAGCTTTAGCATGTAAGTTCTTTCGATACCGATCGAAACATTAATTAGAAAATTTGGTTTTGAGTTCATACTACTTTAACGAGTATTTATTTACTAAATTAATAGTTACAATAGCCATTTAATTCGTGATCGAATATCTTACGCATTACTTAAGATAAATTTCTGAATAAAATAATATACTTATATACATATACAACTATTGAAAGCATAATTTTTTAAATAGAGCAAGATCGGATGCGCGGTTATGTATCCTAATTATTCTCTCTAATGTATTCTAATCTAATCCTGATTGTCTCAAACAATAATAAAAATCAGAAACCAGAAATTTTAGAATGTGTAGCCTTCTAAAATTGATAAACGTAACTAATCATCTGAAAATATACTATCTATAATAACTATCCAATATTATATTGGAAATGTATTAGAGAAGTCAAATATTAAAATAAATACAAAAATTTTGTAAAATATTCTATCTAAACTTATTATTCATTTATAAATTTTCTATCACACAATCGAAATTCGAAATAATGATAAATGTGAAAATTTTTTGTTAATAATTAAAAATATTTAAGTTACAAATTTTTATAATTCTATAAATGAAAGTTAAATGAAAAAGACTATCATTAATAATAATTTATATTGTGATATCGAATGATCAATTAAAACTCAACTAATCAATATAATTTTATTTACAAGAACTAATCTGTTTAAAAGTATAAAATATTATCTTTTTAAATAAGAAAAAAAATTGTATTTTATAAAATACAAATATTAAGTCGTCGTATTTATTATAGTTCGTATGAAAATTTTAGTTATTTATTATATGTAATATATTCATCAGTATATTGTAATTTGGAATAAACAGAATATATAAATGTTATTAAGGTATTAAAAATATTTTTATGTAAAATGGATGCACTTTGTTACCTTTTATAGCAGTAAAATAAATTATGTTTGTCTTAATTTTTTTACTGCTAATTTAAGTTTAATTCAGATTTTTCTTTTTAATTTTAAATTTATAATTAAAAAGTATTTCTTTTTTATATAAATTCTAATACAGGATATAATTCTTGTATTTCAATTATCTTGAAAAATAAATTTTTAAATATAATTCATGATTTATTTACTATGTTAAAACCTATACTTTTAATAAATACTGTAAAATAACATATGATAACGATAAAAAGAAGCAAGTCCATTAAAAATAATTACCTACGACTGATAACGTATCATTTGTCGAAATTGCTTATCATAACCACGAACTTAAACACGCAGGATTACCCCCAATTGGTGAACAAGTTTTATATGTGGCTCCATCTATCAGAGGGTGCAAAAATTTACTTGGGGGGTTGAAAGTATGCCGAGCTCAGATGTAGCGTTGCGATGCCTGGTGGACATTTTTAAAAGCTTGCCAAAACTCGTTGAATTATACATGCGTGTTTTTAATTCGGTAATCAATAGTAAAAAGCAGCCCGTGCGCCCTTCCACTGGCGTCTCGTATATACTGATTCCGCGGCTATTTATTGGTGTCTCATTTTAACAGGGCGGGGCCACGCTAACAAATTTTTCTCTGCAGTTTTGCCTCGATTGTAATATTTTAAATAATGATTTATTATCGTTAAAAATTTGAATATTTTTTTTTAACAAAAATGCTCAGTTTTTTAATGTTATGTTTTGTAAAAAAATTTATGATTAAATAATTATTTAGAACATAATCGATTTGATTATAAATATTCAAAAATTCCGCGCAGTTTAATTTTTAAAAATATTTAAATAGTTTTTTTAAGATATTTCATTTTAGACTGATGGATTTTAACCATGAAATGTAAAATTGTGAATGAAATATCATTCGGGTATATTAAAAATGTATGAATTATTGAAACTATATAGTCGAACTGTCTTTAGTCAATGCATATTACATTATATAAAATGAATAGAAAAACTGATTAAATATTAAATTCTCATATTAAACCAGATAAAATTTATAAATTGTTAATCAACATTTAAAGAATCCATGATTAAACATTAAGATTTTAACGTTTAACCGAAATTTGATTGATCTCTATTACAATCTTATATTAATACTGGTATATAAATATCAGTATATAGTACGCTTTTTTAATTTTATTTATTTAAATTGACCTGAATATAATATTATTAGATTTAACATTTTCAAACTTGAACGTATATAATAAAGTTTAAAATAAAATCTGAAAATATTTCTCAATCGTTACATATGTTGTAAGATAATTATAATAATAAAATATAATAATTCGTTATTGCAACAAATATGAAATTATATTAATAATAATAAGTAAAGAAATATTTTAATACAATTACGACTTAGAATAGGATCTGTGCTTGTTCCTTGTACTTCTACAAAGTCATCAGAGTTAAAAGTGCAACGACATATCCTCCGCATCAGTAAGTCTCTCTAATTAAGAGAAGTCTACGGAAATAAATTCCTCTTTCTCGCTTCTTCATCAATCTAGTGGGGAGAGGAAGGTTATAGTGTACAGCTATTCTTCCCGCTGCTATACCCATCACCCTTCTATATAGCTCCTACACCCCCCATCCTCTTTCCCCATCGCATTTTCCTGGCCATTGCATATAACAGCGAACGGTAGCGCGCTAGCTTTTTCTCGTCACCCTCCGTCGCACCGTCTCTCCCCGTGAGAGGCCAGAACGCGTGTCATTTGCTTGCTCGTGCTAGCATGTGCCTCCAATTATTTTTAACAATGAAATTGAAGTAACAAACTTGCCGATTAGCGCGCGTATGACGCCCGTCATAGTCGTAGTCGTCGTAGTCGTTGTCTGGTGCGACTGCACCGAAACGTATGTAATGTTCGCGCTTGCAAAAACCATCCTTCTCATTCTTTCTTCCTTCCTTTCTCTCGCTTATCCCTCTCAAGCTCTCTTTTTCTCAGGCTTGACGTCGCGGTTTTGTCTTTTTCTAGATATCCTGGAGAGAGAGAGAGAGAGAGAGAGAGAGAGAGAGAGAGAGAGAGAGAGAGAGAGAGAGAGAGAGAGAGAGAGAGAGAGAGAGAGAGAGAGCGAGGGAGAGGGCGCGGGAGATGTGCGGAGCAAGGGGATGAGAGAAAGAGGAGGAGGAGGATGAGGAGGATGAGGGCGACGTCGGGCTGGAACGAAACACGCGCGCGGGATGAGGCAGTTGGGCGTCGTTGCCTACGTACAGATACAGCATTATGAAAACACGAATGTACTTTTAAATCAATATCATCGCTTTGTAGATGCGGAGAGGAAGCGAGGGAGAAGAGTGAGAGAGAGAGAAAAATAGAGAGAGCTCGAGAAGGGCGGGATAGAGTAGCTCTGTGTGGAGGTAATGTAGAGGGAGGAAGTGAGGGAGACGGACGAAAAACTCGCTGAATTCTAACAAAGTAGTGTAGAAAGAGAGAATAAGCACGCGCAAGAGAGAAAGAGAGAGAGAGAGAGAGAAGGAGAAGAAAAGTTAAAACTCGAGGGATAAAGGGGAGGAAGAGACCGGGTGGTTGGAAAAAGAGAGGGAGAGTTTATAGCGGGCGGGAGCCGGACCAAGCGCGGCAAAAAGGGGTACATTGGTTAAATTCTGTAACATTAACCGATACCGAATGTTCGCATAAAAGTTTTTATTGTTGGCGCCACATTTCGACGGTTAAAGCGCTATCGGCGGCCTGCACTTTAACCGAGGAGGCCATACTACCTACTTCGCTTCTGTCATGCTCAACCTTTACGAGCGGATCTTCATGAGAATATTGCCTTTATCGCGTCAACGTCGAAAACACAGCGGCTGCCATTACGACACGCATCAAAATTTGCTCTTTCGTTGAGAAAATGCGAGGAAAAAATATTCGGATTTCTTCTATCGACTGTAGTTTTTCTCAGTAATAACGACTATAATTTTTGTTAAAATTTTTATACAGAATTTCTTGTGATTAATGAGCTCTTAGTGGAGCTTATTGAACACAAGAAAATAAATTTATTACTAGATATAATGCTTTTTAAAAATTATAACTAAAAATTTTAAATTATCAAGGCAATACTTACATTTATTTTAAAATGAATTTTGCTAATTATGATGATAACATCTGAACGAACGCAGTTCCAAATTTGGCATAGATAATCTTAATCAGCTTAAATTTTGTATCAAGCTTTATTAATTAATTATACGCAAGTAAATTTTAAGAAAATTGACTTGATAAATTGTAGTTAATAACATAATAAATCATATTTATTTAAAAAAAAATTCAAACTAAAAATTTCTAAAAAAGAATAGCATTTGAAATAAAAGCAAAATGACAAATTTTTATAATTTTATTTTTAAATGAATTTTGATGTTAAATTTATTTTTGTAATAAGCGTGTCAAACATCTCTACAAGTCATAAGACGCTGATTCGAATAAATGTTGCAGAGATCTAGAATTAAATCATGTCTACGTTAAATTAGTTTTGTACAAGACATTCGAATACAAAATTGAGGTCGTGGGCAACACTGATTTAGTGGCCCAGTTTCTTAAAAGATTTTCTTTGTCGTCAATTCTGGTCTCGTGGTATGAATTTTATGATAAAGATCGATTGCCATCTTTTACTTACGGAGAGATATAATTTGCAATCAGATAAGGAAAAAATCAAGATTGAGTAAATGCGTAGTATATAATAAACTGCTTAATAATTTGCAAACAGTTTATTGCATGTAGAATTTATTACTAACTTTTTATAAATTTTTAAAACAAATTCTGAAAATAAGTATAAGAAAATTTTTAATTTATAATTATTTGTCCGTCTTTAAAAAATTTAATTAATAATAAATTAGCGTAAGAAAAATTTATATATTTAAAAAAAATACTTCACAGATTATACAAACTTTTCAATTAATTTTAACATCAAATAGAATTTAGATTGATAAATAATTAGAATTTATAATTAATAAATAATCGCAATCTTAAATTTTTCATACACTCCGATATGACGTTTTAATAACTCCAATAAAAAATACAAAAATATCAAGTGCCATATGTATTGTGTATTAGTGTGTATACATATGTGGAATGCAATACCAGAGAGTACACTTTCACTTGAAATAATTTCAGAATTCATAAAACGTGACGCCGAAAGCTGCCGAAAAAATATTTTCAATATTCAATCCCCGCGCATTTTTCCGATTATTTTTTTTTCAATCTCATACACGATCTAGTTTCATCCCGAGATTTTTTTTTTTTTATTTCTGTATCGAATTCTGTTATTTTTTCGATTCTCTTCAATATTCACACTCTATTCTTAACGCCGAAATCGCTTCGTTTATTCATACACAACACCCGTTTGCTTTATGCATTGTTTTTTTTATGTTTTTGGTCTCTAGGACAAGCTCTATTCTTTATTCTATATAAAATCCTATTTTTTTTTTCCCGTACTATATAGTGTAAGCACATGTTCGATGTGAACACTTATGCTAGTCCACGTACGTGTGTGTGTGTGTGCACATGTATATAGGTGAACGCTCGATAGCTAGCAAGCCACCTGTATGCTTTGCTCGTGAATTTAACGCTCTTACCTGTTACTCGCTCGGACGCGCCCGCGCAATCGACAGAGAAGCCTTTTGCTTCTACACTTTTAATTTTAATGATTTTTTCCTATGCATCTTTGATATATTCTTTCAGGTTTTTACTATTTTACCTTTGTTTTCATATTTCATGTTCCAAAAACATCAAAGAATATAATATTAATTTGAAGAATTAAAAATAAATTAGATAAAATTTTAAGAATATAACTGATGATTAACAGAGTTGAGTATTTTTACCATTTGTTATACTTAAATGTGAAATTTTAACATTAAAAAATATATTTTTAAATATTTCAGCATAGAAAATTACCGAGTATAAAATGTGTGTAGTTATAAATAATCTAGTTGTAAAAACTTCAACGTAGAGTAGGTATGATTATAAGAACATATGTGATAAGATAATAGAGCAGGTGTTTAAACTGTTACTATAGCGTGATTTAAAATTAAAAAAATTTGTAATTTTTAAATAAAAAATCAGAAAAAATTTTTTAAATTATGTATTTAATATTAGTTCATTTTAAAAGAACATTTTTTATGCTAAGAATAATGCATAATCAACTAATGTGGAGGATTATATTATTGTAATTATGTTTGTCTCCTATTTTAATTAAATATTTCAGCTTGAATATGATTTTTTTTTTAAGTTTCTTTAAAATATGCTAATATTATTTATTATTCTTTAATTAATTTAATCAATAAAATATTGCTCTATTTAAACGAAAAATTATTAATTTTGCTCTACCATCCATCAGATCATTGTCTCGTAAGTAGAAAAAGTCGTGTACAGTAAGACATGTAAGTAGCAAAGTATTAATATACATGAATATATAATTATAAGCAGTTCCAATGATCAATTTATATTTTTGTTTGAAAAAAGAAAAAAAAATTGAGTAACTAAAAAAAAAAATACTTAAGTGCCCATCAGAATTAATAAGGAAGTATAGCAACCGCTACCACAATAGTATAGCTCTACAGAGCTCAGAGCTCCACTCAACAGCATCTCGGAGACGTAAAACAATAGTACTACGCTTCCAATTTTGAAGCTTCTCGCGAAGGGTCCTCCTCGGCAGGTAGGTACGTACAGTATAGTTGCGAATTTGTTTGCTAGCTCGCAAATTCGCCGAGCCAAGTATATAGCGGAGCGTCGACGACGCCCGTGGTCGTATAGAACGACGACGGTGGCGGAAGCGGCACGTGGTGGCACTATTGATTTTAATTTTAGTGAAAGGGGTGGAAAAATTAGAAGGGTGGCTGCTGCTTCGCCGCCACCGCCGCCGCCAAGCTAGGCCGAGCTCTCATTCTTTCTCTCTCTCTCGGCAGCAGAGGGTGGCTGCTGGTGCTGTGTGCGGCGAGCTTGTATGAGCGAGGGGTAGGTGAGACACACGGGCCCGGCCCGAGATAAAAAGAGAGTATAGCTAGGCTGAAACGGCTCTGCTTCACTATATACCGAGAGGAAACCACCCCTACGCAACCGCCCAACAATTTCCCTTTCATTCGCCACGTTGGCCCAATATTTTTTTTTCGGGATTTCTTTTTACCGGTATTTTTTTTTTCACCTATCATTATATTCTTTTATTAAACTTTTTTCATTTTATTTGAATTTGTTAATCATTAATTTGCAAAAAAATTTAAGGTAATTATCTCCTTATTAAGTTAATAAATTTTTGAATTATATTTAATATCAAATATTTTTTTAATTTTTCAAAAATTATTTTACAAGATTTTTTTAAAGAATTATAAAAAAAAAAGTTTTTCTAATCACGCAATATAAAAAAAAAAATTGTGCTTGCAGCGAAAGTGAAGTAAATTAGTTGGAAAAAAAATGAAACGTGAGCTATCACAGAGAGATTAGTAGAGCAGTTGTGAGAAAGGTGTGGAAGAGATAGGTGTAAAAGAGATGAGGCAAGTAGGAAAATGCTGGAAGAGAGAAAAAAAAAGGTAAGAGCAAAAAGCCTAATTTGAGAAAATCGCGCGGCGGCAAGTAGCAAGCATAGAAAGAGAAAGACAGCAGTGAGGTAGAATTGTGTAGTACAGAGTCAGCGCGTGTCTATGCTCGTCCGTGCAGATATGTGTACGCAGGGGGTGAACGCGTAGAAGTAGGCAGTAGCAGCAGCAGTAGAAGAATAAATGGGATGGGTAAAAGAGGGTGGCAGTGTAAAAGCGGCAGCGAGGGAGTAGGCAGGAGCAACAGCGAGGACGAGGATGATGCGCTCGACCGCCGCTTGCTGCTATGTACCCTCTTGGTGCTAGTGTTGGTGGTATAGTACTGATGGTGGTGGTGGTGGTGGTGGTGGAAAGTAACCAGTGGTGACGAGTAAAAAGGGGAAGGGGAGACTGCCGGATAATGCGGGGATGAGTGAGTTAGCGCGGCGGGGAAAAAAGAGGGAAGCGCGGTGGCGGCTTGGATCTCTTTCTCTGGTGGGG
The DNA here is from genome assembly GCA_030522805.1 of Leptomastidea abnormis. Classification (NCBI taxonomy): domain Eukaryota; kingdom Metazoa; phylum Arthropoda; class Insecta; order Hymenoptera; family Encyrtidae; genus Leptomastidea; species Leptomastidea abnormis. The sequence goes on from JAPYZE010008569.1 coordinate 10,015, forward strand.
ATGAAATAGGCACGGGACGCCCGCGCGCGCGTCTGATGAAAAAAGAGGGATGAGAGGGCATGATAGCTCATCTCTTTCTCTCTGTACCTACACCCTCTCAGTAAGTATGTATGTATGTATGTACGTATGATAGTGAGAGGAGGGAGGGGGAGAGGGGGGGGGGGTGCTGAGCGCGCAAACGCGCGCGTTAAAAACGCGCCCTCCACTGCTGTGCCGCGACGCGCGCTTATTTGCTATATACATTTGTGATCCCGAACCCGCGCCCTGATTATAATTCGCTTTGTACGCCCTGGAAGAGCTGAGGATGGGAATTGCCTTTTGGAGATGGAAAATTTCTACTAAGCACTTGCAAGCTCGCTAAATTTTCTATTTTGTCTAATCTGTTGGCTTTTTCAAATTGTTTGTCGCTTTTGAGGGACGAGCCAAATTAAAAAAATAATTGAGAATAAATTTTTAGATTTTTATAAAAATAATTTTTTTTAAAGACTTGATTGGATGTGAATTATTAAAATTTATATTTTTCTCAGAATAACATGAATAATATATATAGGTTTTACTTTGTATTATAGATTACAATAATGATGTTATTAACTATTTATCGATGAACCATTCCTCAGCTTACGTTAAGTGCACAATCTTAATAGTCTTTTTATAATAATTAATTTTGCATTGTTTCAACAAATATATACTGATATAAACTTTATCCACTTATAACTGCTACGAAGGCTAATTCGATTTAATAATTTCTTATACGTCCTTTAGCTTGATTAAAAGTGGTACTTTATGTTGTATATGGTATTTTGTTATCTAAATGCTAAAATTAGGTTTAAGGATGATAATAATTATAATTATATTAATCATTGAAAAATCTTGAGCCATAAACTTTGGTTATTAATTATTAAACAACACATTATTTTTTAAATTATAAATTTTACCTTAAAATTTAAATGGAAGTTTTTGTAACACAAGTAATTTAATATTTCTATAAATGTCTAAAAATTTTAACTGCATTACTTTACATTCAATATAGGTAGAGCAACCTTTTTTGATATTTTTATATTATTTATTTTTTAATCTGATGTTAATCCAGAAATAAATTAAATTTTTTACTTTAGTATAGGAAATTGTTTTTTAAATTCACAAACGAATAAAAATCGTAAAACATTTATATCAAAGTTTTTGTCGAAAAAGGGTAAATCATTAATTTCGTAATAGTGGAGTCAATAGAGCCAAAAATGGGCCTAAATTAGGGAATAATTAGATACAGCTGGGAATTGAATGAAACCTTTTGGATTCTCTTATAAATAT
>JAPYZE010008589.1:0-10648 GCA_030522805.1 Leptomastidea abnormis
TTTCGCACTCGAGTTCTACTCTTGCCGCGATCGGAGCGCTGTGCGCGCGTACACTAGGCCCAAGCAGCTGGCTAGCTAGCAACAACAAATTTCTTACATAATATATTTCTCTTAAATAAGTTTGTAAACTTCTATAGTAAATCTATCGTTACTTCTCTTTGAACTTACTCTTGAGCCGTAGATGGCTTTCTTAATTTTACATATTCTCTTACTCTTTAACTTCAGAACTCAAAGAGGACGCCTTCATGGGCCTCTTATGTATATATCATTTTCTAGTTTTTCATTAAAGAATAGGCAGACTTGACGTCTATTTAATAAGCATTTAAATTGTATTCGTTGATAGCTAAGGCTGCTCGAATAAGTAGTACTCTTGACACAGGAGCATGAATAACGTAACTTTGAATACTCAAAAGACGATTTTCGTTACACGCGTCTGATTTTCTTGACCATTTATTTTTCTTCTTAAATATATTTTATCCACTCTTCTTTATTTGTTGACTCTATTGACTCTTTAAAGCTTATTGAATCTTTATTAGTTTGAGCTATAAAAGCATAATCCTCTTCATTGCTAATTATTGTACCCGATGTTGTAAATTCTTCGTTCATCAATCTCTAATGTAGACAGGTTGGTCTGTTCGTACTTGCTGTTCTTTCTAGAAGCAGTCGAGTTGAAGTTGGGACTTCATAGGTTGTTTGATTCTTTTTCTTTCCATAGTGGTCTTGGGTTGTTCTTTGTTTAGGATTGGGAGTCTTCGTTTGTAAGACGAAAACGAGAGTGGACTGTATATTTATGAGAGCGGTTTTAGGCGTATGGGGACAAAGGCAGTAAAAGACTTTGTGAGGAAGAGGAAAATTCGAGAAGGTAGCACTTAAATACGTGTGCCAGAATTGTGCCTTTGCGCGTGCGGAATGAGGAGTGCTCTTATACGTGAGCCTGGAAGAAGGTTGCACCTAACCGTGTGCTACGGGAAGCGGGTTTTACTATTTAACACGAGCTAGAAAGAAGTTTGCTTCTAACCGCGTGCACGGGAGTAAATCGGTTTTTAAAATGATACACTCGCGATTAAACCAAAATAAATTAAACACTTTATTGTAAATTAAAATGTATAAATTGGAGAGTACTAACTTAATGAGTATTATAAAATAACTAGGAGTAGGGGGAAGACGCTTATGTTAACTCGAGAGCTACATAAGTGCTCCGAGTCTGCTGTTGCGTGCCCTGTGGGCGCGGGTGCGACGTGAACTGCCGGCAAGCGCGTCTTGACGTACAGAAAAAGAAGAAGGCGGAAGTAGGTGGACATATCAGCGCTAGTTTCCGCTGATGCGCACTACAATAATACTTTTACTTTTAAGACGCAGTAACAAAATAATGGCTCAAATCTTTAAACACATTCAATTTTAAACATACTCCCGACTTTGATGCACCGTAAGCTCTGAAGGAGCATCAAATAAAAATACGTTTATCAGTAATAAGAAAATAAAATTTGTAAAAATCGCAAACCTATAATTAACTTAATTTAAAATCAAAGATTTTTAATTTTATTCCTTCCGACTTTGAGGCGACGCAGTATAACGAAGAGGCGTCAATAAAAACAAAATTGAACTATGATCAGTAAGCATAGGAAGAGTGAATTTGCAATACACATTTTTTTTTTTAACAAAAGTCAAATCAGTAATGACTAGCATGTAAGAATATAGTAACTACTCTGAAATTCGCAATTTACAACAATAAGATTTAAAGTTCTTCAGCCCGGCGCATTATAATCCATTTCGTAATCGGCCTAATCAGTAATGACTTAGCAGTACGAACTTCAGCCACTCTCACCAATGAGTTGGAAATAGCTTGTTAGGGTAAGTGAAATTTTGAAAGAAGTATGACAAGTAAGACTAAGTTAAGAGAAATGGAAAGCTTATTACTATTGAACTCGACAGTGCGAGCAAAAAAAGGTAATAAAATATAAAACATAAAGAAAGGATTAGGATTTGACAGTATGACAGGAAGATAATTACCTTGGCGTAGGGTATGGCTTATGAAGGCAAGAGTAGTTCGAATGGAACTAAGAAACGGGCTCTATAGTGTGACGTGCCGAATAACGACACGCTGGACAGGATCGCCAGCTACGCGCGAAACACAAATAATCACTCGCGCCGAGCAACAAATGAATATATCAATGATAATGAGTAATGAGGCCCTAATAATCAGATTTCCCACTGAGGTAAGTATAACGAATGTAAAGGAAAAGTACGGAATGGATACTCCCCGACCCCTGCCAGTGGCAGTTCGACGGTCACATAGCGGAAAAAGGAGAATTTGAAAAAGAGGTTATTCTCAGGTAAAAGTAAAAGCATATCATATTTATTTAGCAGCATTCATCCATCAGCAGCAGATCAGCTTTAAAGTATTTAATTTTTAAAGATCAATTTAAAATTGTGTAATAAAAATTATAATTGCAAACAAATCAAGTAAATTAGATTTTAAACAAGAATTGAAAATATAGTCAAACTTAATCACAAAGTAAGATGAATAGTAGGAATTAATAAAACGAGTAATTTTAAAAAATAAAACAAAATCTTTAATGGTATTTTTGCAGGCTATGCCTGCCTTTTATTATAAACCAATTCAAAAGAAAAAAGAGAATACACGAGGTTACAAATGTTAGTCAAGATGGCTTACGCAAGAGCACACGCGCGCACGACAAAAGAGATATGTGCTCTTGGAGCTCGCCGAATATATACATGTTGGAGCAGAGCTACTGCTGCTGCTGCTCTCAACGACAAGACTGCCGCTCGCTGCGACCATCTCGAGTAGGTTCGATTCGGCGTCTTGCCTCGCCACCGCTGTTACACCCACTACTGGGTCTCGCTTGCCGTGCTGCGACTTACAGTGCAGGCACGTGCTATACTATAATGCTTTACTGGTATAAAATTGAATTATTGTTTTTAATGCCTTTTTGTTGAAAGATCGGATGCTGAGTGGTATCATTGGATGCGCTCTTATTTCATCTTTACGCATGCCAAATTTGAAGTGAATCGAATAAAAACTCGATTTTTAATGACGATTTATAAATTTTGTCTTTTTGATTATGCTGCGCGCTATATCTATAGCTACGCGCTCGCTCGCAGGCTTCTCCGCTCTTCCTTTCCTCCTTCTTCGTGTTCACGCGCTATAGATATATGACGACGCATGTAACTGATGATTTCATAGGCACATATGTTTTTCCATTTTTCTACTGACATTTTATTGATTTTTTGATTAAAGAATTGATCTGAATTTTTAATTTTAATATGGGCAAAGGCAGACGTCACAATAGTTAAGAAAGGAGGTGGCCATGAGGCAAAAAGGAAATAAAGTATGAAACCGAACAGGATTTTGAGTTTGATTCGAACCCAAGATATAAACCTACTGGTAAGATAGCTAGATATTGAAGAGGACAGAGAGCTGCGTTCAACTGTCAACAAAGTGGCTAGAACTGACATGAAAGGTATATGAATAGTAAGTAAATTAGTTATTTTATCATGATCACTGAAAAGAAGTAGATTAGCCACAAGTAGATAAATGTTCAAACTTAAAAGGAGCTTAGTAGTAGACTTAAGGCTGTCACTCTTTGATACAGCTAGAGGTCGAGAGAAATTAGAGCAATTACAGGAATATTTACAAAGGTTTTCACAGTCACTCTCTTTACGAGCGATTTTGTCAGTATTTGAAATTTTAGAAGACAAATCCCAGTTAGCCTTGGAAGACGTTAACTTTGTGCCCTTGAGTGTCGGTGTCTGACTTCTCTCTAGAGAGCAGGTCAGACCCGTTAAGAGAGAATTTGCAGACTTATCTACGGAGGATGCTTCCTTGCAATGGCCTTTTCAAGAGGCACGAATACTGGAATGCTATGATTTTTATTGAATTGATTGTGAGGCACCGGTTCTTCAAGACTAAGACAATGCAGGGTTGTTATTTCCTTTAAAGGAGCTGAAGAACACGGGACAGGGCCTGACAGTAGCCAGCCAAGTTTTGAGAGAGTAGCTATTGGATGGTTGGGCGAACCTCGATGTACACCTTCCTCGATTATACGAGAATATACGTCAGCGCTGAGGATTAGATCCACGGGATCGTCAAGGTAGTACTGAGAATCCGCTAACTCTAGTCTTAAAAGATAAGCTAAGCATGAGGTACTTATTTTACTAGGGGGGGTATGGGACGAAACTTTAGGTACAATTAGAAAAATAGTATTTAGATTATAACTAAGATTATAACGAAAGCTAATCGTTGCCTTAATTGCACTTGATAGACTCCTAAGAGTTGATCGTTGACTCCTCCTAAATTCACATTAACTAACGATTGATTTAATTTAAGACGGTCACTCAAAACCTTAGAGATCAACGAAGATTGTGAACAAGGGTTAATTAGCGCTCTTACTGGATGTCGTTCACCATCATTGCCAGTGTTACAGATCCTAGCAGTTGCGAGGATTACTTGTTTGTTTGGAAAAGAGAGCAAAAAGGTGCTATGAACAGTACTGGAGTCAGAACTCTCTGAAGAAGAAGGTGGCGGGGGACTTTCGGAAAAAAAGTCATGATTTTCTCTCCTTTCAAAATGGAACATAGTATGATGCTCGCCACTGCATTTACTGAATTTTCTTTCCGACCGGCAGTCTGACTTACGATGAAAGCCAAGACAATCGAAACATAAGTTTGTGGATTTAACTATCGCGAACCTATCTATAGGATTTTTGTTTTTAAATTCTCCACAAGTGTAGAGATGATGATCGCCTTTACAGCAAGGGCAGTATCGATAAGAGCTACTTGAGGTTGTTTGGTACACATCAGAATTAGACTTAGAATCTTTGGTGTGTTCAGAAGGTTTAGTGGGATTTCTAGTCGTGAATGACTCTAACGTGATGATTTGTGAAGTAAAAAAGTCTCTAAGCTGATCAAGGCTAGCAGGTTTGTCGGAACGACATAAAAATCTTTCCATTCTTTATTAGTAGCGGCGTCAAACTTAGTAGACACTAACGTTAAAAACAAGTCAGATGCTCCCACTTCTCTTTTTAATGCAATTTAAGAGTCGAAAACACCGAGCATTTCAGATTGCAATCTTTTTAATTCAACGCACTAGTTATTTTTTATAGAAAGAGTATTTATGATTATTTGGCAATAAGATGTAACTAATCTGCGGTGATTTTTATAGTACTTAATAAGAGTGTCCCAAGCGGTGTCGTAATTGTCAGACCTAATTGCAATATTTTTAACAAGCCTTAAAGCTTCGCCAGAGAGATGAGAACGAAGGTGATGGAGTTTTAGAATCAGGTCTAAATTGTCTCTACGATGAATGAGAGAACGATACATATCCCGAAAATTCTCCCACTCTTCGTATTTACCTGAAAATGTAGGTATCTCAAGGGTTAGCATGGTCGAATATTTAGAACTTGTTATAGATTCGAGAACATCTGGACCGAGCGTAGCATCGAGAGCAACCTGAGGTTGTTGCTCTTTGAGCTTATAGAGCAGATTACGATATTTACCTTTATCAGATTAGTAAGCGTCCTCGCAATGATCGTAGACCTCGTTTTTATAGTGATCGTTACTTAATGAGACTTCAGAGACTCTAATTTTGTCATGATTTTTACAAAACTGTGAAAAGTTAGCTTTAAGCTGCTCTAATCGCGTCTAGGCGTTACCCAAGTTCATGTACTGCTCACCTTTCTTCGCGAAATTCTCGTAGGAGTTGCAAATTTTCTTAAACAAGGAGCCTTGTGCTTTGATGTACCCTGCCATTTTTTAAGAATTTTATACCAAAAAGAGAATTAAGAGAGAAAGAGTCGAAGAACTAAAGTGTATTTAGACTTACTCCTCTCTCTCGAGAGAGAGAGAGAGAGACAGTAAGTCGAATAAGAAATTAGTTGTCCTAAACGAAGAGAAAAGAGTTGGTAACTTAGGTGAGAGAAGCTAAGATTCGCACTGCCCGACCCTATCTCAGGTTTAAGCCACACAGATATCGCAAAACTTAAAACTAATAACAATTTTACCTCAAATATAATTCACTTAATGCCTCTATGCGTCTTGCTTATATATATTTTTTTATTTATGCAATATTTTTTGCAAGACGACACTCTTGTAATCAGGAACCACTTGTGTCTTCGCCCAGAAGGCTACAGAAGACGAGACGGCTACAGAGGCGCAGGCGATGATAGGCCTACGGAAGACGTGAGGCTTGCAGTAGCAGCAGGCGACGAAAGGCCTACAGAAGATGAGAGGCCTACAGTGGCGCAGGCGACGGTGAATGCCTCTCTTCTTCTTCTTCTTCTTCAATTCGCCTTTTGGCTGGCCTGTCATTTTCGACTCGCCATTACCCGGTAGTTTTTTGTTTTAGTTATTTACGACCTATAGGAATCGGGATCCCGGTCTCGGCCACCGGGCCGAGAAGACAGAGTACGTGGAAAAAAAAAAGGGGGAAAGAAAAGCACAAAGGAAAGATAACACGGATACAAGAGAAAACACGTTAAGACAGGTCACAAACACGAAGCGCGCACACGTCCGTTCGGTTCGGTGGCCGGAAGCGGAATCCTGAATGCCTCTCAACAGAGGCTACAGAAGACGAGGACCTGCTGTGGCAGTAGGTGACATGAATGCCTCTTAACAGACGCTACAGAAGACGAGGACCTGCTGTGGCAGTAGGTGACATGAATGCCTCTTAACAGACGCTACAGAAGACGAGATTCCTGCAGAGACGCAGGCGGCAGTAAAGGCCTCTCAACAGAGGCTACAAAAGACGAGAGGCCTGCAGAGGCGCAGGCAGCGATAAGCCTACGGAAGAGGCCTACGGAAGAAGTCTGGCCTGCAGAGGCGCAGGCGACGTATGCACTCACTCGTGCTATGTGGAAAGGTTGAGTAGCAGATGTTGATCACGCCGTCCCAAAGGCGTGCTATGTAACTCAATAATGTAGATTTCTACAATTACAAATCAAATGTAATTAGTACTGTATCTTAGCTGCGCTTAAATAAGGAACAGCACACTGCAGTAACAGTAACTATACGTATAAAAAAGGAGAGGGATAAACGAGCGGTGTGCTCGTCTCTCTTCTCTCGGATCAAAGATGGTCACCGAGCGCGTCGTGACCGCGTGGCGAGTATAAGAGCCAAGATGGCTGAATTATTTGGAGACGATTTTGAAAGCAGTTGTAAGTCGCTGGCAAACTGTTCTCAAAAGAATATCGTGCTCTAAAGGCGAGCAAAAAATAAAACACTCTAGTTGAGCAGGTTATCTTTCCGTGCGGCTAAGTAGCTCGAACACAGAGGAGGAGAATGAATATTTCTCCCGACTTTGCGAAAACGCACGAAACGTTACGAGTAGAGAACTCGTCTCCCGGCCAAGCGGTTGTAAGTCTCTGGCACACTAAGGAGTAGAGAGAAAGGGGGGAGGGAGCGTCGCTCGCGACTCCCGACACAAGAGTAGAAAGAGAAAAGGGGGAGAGGAAGCTTCGCTCGCAACTCCCTTTACAAGATGGCTGTCAGACGCGTCGTAACCGCGTGGCTAGCACTCACTTAGGCCAAAATGGCCAATTCACAAAATCACTTTTACTTTGTCCCGCCGCTGATCTAGCTCGAAGGACCTTATTGAGGATTGGGGGTCTTCGTTTGTAAGACAAAAACCGGAGTGGACTGTATATTCATGGGGGCGGTTTTAGGCGTATGGGGACAGAGGCAGTAACTTTGTGAGGAAGAGGAAAATAAGAAAAGGTGGCCCTTAAATACGTGTGCCAGAATTGCGCCTTTGCGCGTGAGTAATAAGGAGTGCTCTTATACGTGAGCCTAAAAGAAGGTTGCACCTAACCGTGTGCTACGGGAAGCGGGTTTAATTATTTAACACGAGCTAGAAAGGAGTTTGGACCTAACTGCGTGCACGGGAGTAAGTCGGTTTTTGAAATGATACACTCGTGATTAAACCAAAACAAATTAAACACTTTATTGTAAATTTAAATGTATAAATCGGAGAGTACAAACTTAATGAGAATTACGAAATAACTAGGAGTAGGGGGAAGACGCTTATGTTAACTCGAGAGCTACATAAGTGATCCGAGTCCAAATACATTCAATTTTAAACATTCTTCGACTTCTACTTTAACTTCTTTGACTTTTACTTGACTTCTTTGACTCTTATTTTAAAATCTTTGACTTTTAAATTAAGTTATTCGATTTCTATCTTAACTTCTTTTACTTTTTCCTCAAACTCTATTTGATTTTCCAATTCTTCTTTAGTTTCTCTAAGTTGATAATCTTCTTTTGCTGTTGGTTCGAACAATCTTCTCATAAAGTCTAACGTTGCGAGAGACAACGAACTTTTGAGTCTCTGGATGCCATAAAACGTAGCCAGTTGGTGTGAAGCAAACCATGAACATCTTTACTACTCTTTCTGAAAACTTAGTAACTGCTAGTGGTATTTTGGCATATGCTAAACATCTAAAAAGCATTTTAATTTGTCTATATGTAACTTCTCATTTGTTGTATTTTACTCTACGGTGTCTGTAAGTTGACTCTTAAAAAAGGTTTTTCTTTTGTAGATGTGGGTGTCTGCATCAGATGCGAGTGACCACATATTCTCGAGTAATCTTGAATGAAACATCAATGCTCTTACATTGTATCATCTTATTAAGCCTTTTAGCTGTGCTGTTAAGTTCAGTTGTGTAAGATGGATCAAACTCACTTATTATTTTTGACTTACATTATCTCTTGAAATTTTCCTCCAGTAAACTCTATACCATTGTATGCTCTTACAAACTCTTCCAAATAATCTCCAGCTAAGTTTTTGGTCTTTACTGGGTAGACCTGTGCATAACTCGCACAAACATCAATTAGCACTTCTAAGAATCCATTTCGTCCAGGATGTGTTTCCGGCTTGGTCGGTCCCACGGTGTCCGCTTGAATCCTCTTCAGTGGTAAGGTTGCTTATTTCTGGAAACAGCTGTCTCTCCATATTGGCAAAAGTGCAGAACTCACAATTTTGAGTGAACTCATCAATTTTTATTGTGTCAATATTTCTCATATCAGTATCTCTACTGATTGACGTCTTAGGCTTGAATTGTGTTATACTTATTTTTATCTCATCTAAACTCATCTCATACTGTGAATTGTACTTGTCTCAAGTTAGCTACTCGAAACTCTTATATTTTAGAGTATGTGTCTAATAAATATCAGACCTCTTCTCTTCTTTCGTGAACGGTATAACTCCGTCACATTTTTCATACTCTCTAAGCATCGAGCTTATCAACTAAATTGTTAGGACTATATAGAATATTCTAAGAAAGCATGGTCTTACTTAATTTGCCACGACAATCCTTCATCTATCTGTTTGATATCTGAGTTGTTACTTTTATCAACTGTTGTATCATCAAGCAATTTTGTTGCTTCTTTTAGATCTTGCAACTCAATGTAGTTTTCCCTTTACAGCTGCTGATTCATGGCTCTTCTCCCTCCCAATCTGGAGTTGGTGTTGCTGCTTAATCCTCCATACATGTACATCCGTTTGAGATTGCTCCATGAACTTTTGCAGCGAAACCAGTTAATGTACCTTTCTAATTTACTCGAATTGTTTCTTTGGTATTTTCTACTTATGACTCAATCATCTAGTTAGGTTTATCGTATACTCCTGAGAGATATACTTTTCCTAATTCTTTATTATTAGACTCTAAAGTTTAGTCATGAAGTTTAATTAGAACTCTTAACCGGTTGGTTTAGAATCGTTAATGTTGTAAAATAATTCAGATTAATTGAAACATTCTAATTGCTTCTGATATTTTACTTCAAATCGCAATCGAACAACGTCAAATTTGCTTAATTATTAAACTCGTAAACTCGTATTTTGGGTAGTATAGGTTTTTAAACCAGACTCATGTAGCTTTATATTACTCGTTGGTGACAGACCTCTTGCATTAGACTCGAAAATTTTGACCAGTCTATCAACTTTTGAATTAAACCAGTCTGTAGCCTGAGCTTGTTGGCGTTAAACCCTTATATTTTCTCATGATCGCCTCTGTCCTCAATTGACTCTCTTTTAATTTGCTCATAAGTTCAGAGCTGACTCACTCATTTTAATGATTAGCACCAGTCTTATTGACCGCATCATACCACAAGTCAATGACAGAGGTTTGTTGATCCTTGAGATTAGCAGTGCGACAAGCACCTGCATTTTCAGGTGTCATCCTTCTACCCTCGACATCTATTTGCTCAGCTACCGTATTATTGTTATCACTGCCGCGTCCAGCATACTCTTCCTCAAAAATCTCAAAAAGAACGATTTCCCTCACGGCCATGTTAAAGTTGACCGGGTTTCTGAGGCTAAGACTGAAAATTACGTCTCTCGTTTTCCTCCAAAAACGAACATCGATCTTTTTATAAATCCTAACTTCTGATTGCAACTCTAGGAAACCACCATTATAATAAGCATGCATTTGTTTTCCTGCGGTGTGCTCGGACAATCAAACGGCACCGCCTGTCCAACCCGTAGCATACACTAATTGTCGAACTTCACAGCTCTAAATCTCCCGCACACGCTCCCTCCCAATAGTCCAATCAATCTACGAAAACCCCATGTTAATTTGCCGATAATTGCTAGTAGCAAAAAAAAAATATGGTCGTATAGAAAAAAGGAAAAGAAAAA
>JAPYZE010008591.1:0-10701 GCA_030522805.1 Leptomastidea abnormis
TTGCCCGGGTGTTTAATGCCCTCGCCTTCGGCTCGGGCATTAATACACACCCGGGCAATTATGCTGCACTTACGGCCCTCGGTCCGTAATGTACTATTCGTTATAAGATAATAATTCTGTTTTCTAACATGTAACAGATTAGATTTTTTTTTTCCAATAATACGCTTCTTGTTTTCTCACACTACATGTGTGCCATATACGCAATAACTCGATTCAATAAATCTTCGTTCTGCCAAAAATTTTTCAAAAAATTTCTATTTTACGAATATCTCACGCCACAGACTTATATGACGTGTACTTGAAATTCGCCACGCAAAATCCATTACCTATACAGTGATTCAAAATCAAAATGAAAACGTGACGTTGCAATATTCCTTGCTATTTCTACATATATTTCTCTGTTGCAAATCGTTAACACGTAATATAACTATCTTTTTTTTTTTTAATTTTTATTCTCAGATGAATCTCATCCTCGTCACTTGCACATATTAATCTTCATTAGCGTATTGGATTTACAAAAACAATCGCTCAATCTCTACTATACAATCTGTCCCTATATATACACACACCTACACATATCCCCACGCACGTACAGCCACTTCCAAAGGCCAAATCCAATCACGAACCTCTGGTTTGATATTGTAAAAATACTGCACTCTCCCTATCACATCTCATCAGCTCTCGCCTTGTCGCTCACGTGCAGCACTTATATATTCATACAAGCTCTTCTCCCTTTCCTCTTTCTGGCATCTTTGTGAGACTTTCCATCTCATAGACGCTAACATCTGAGCCTTCCACATAAACATATCTCGAATTTTATAATAAACAAGAAAGCTGAGCTTTGGTATGTATAAAATGTATGCTCCTACATTTTGATGTTATAATGCATCACCGACAAGTTTATCGTATATATGCATACGTGGAACATATACCTATATTGTGCTGGCTTATATTTTTGATTTCTTAAATTTTATGCTTAAAGGAAAAAATTGTTTTACTAAAAAGTTTGAGTGCTCTATAGTACACCCTTAGTAGTTTTTCATATAAAAATTTTTGTAAAAATCAACATTATAACGATAATTTTTCACTTATTGACGCATATCTTTTTTTATATATAGGTATGTACGTACAGGATCAACGTATACAAGCAGCTCATCCACAAGTAAGTACCTCCAAGCAAAGGAGCAGAAACGTCAAAAGAAAGATTATAAGAAACGTAGGATACGCTAAGAATGAGAGACTGTGCATATACTGTCAAAGACATTTTTCGAATAAGCCCTTGGCTCTCTTTCTTTATCTTTCACATATGCATACATCTCAGGTTTCCTTCCTTTATATAATTATGCATATATACATAGGTATCCACAAAAGCGCAAAATGTCAGTCTTTTTTTTTCCTTATTTCTTAACCCTTCTGCTCAACCGCTGCATCCCGCACACACTCAAGCACATTAACACTGATACAAGCACATATCTACTCAGACAGACAGATAGTCAGTCAGACTGACAGACACATGCCTTGGTAATCCGTCCTCCTTTTCTGCATATGTGCTCTCCGTCTGGTGTGCTATACTGCTATCATCGCTATATATGCACGGGTCTCTCTCTCTCTCTCTCTCTCTTGGCTCAAAGCTGCTTTGTAGAATGCGGGTTAGTACTATAGCTCGCAAACCTGCATGCAACGAAGGGGGACCACCGAGCCACAGCCACCAAGCTGTGCTATATCGCATATAGGTACACATACGTGCGACAGCAGCAGCAACAGCAGCTCGTCTCCTGCTGCCATGGCCCCCGCGAGACGAGCTTGAACAACCCGGAGCAACTATATCCCCGTATGTGTGTATACGTATATAACGTTATACATATACACGTGCTTTGCGCATATATGTATGCATGTACATCGGAGACCAGTAGTGAGCTCGTCCGACGATCTACCTCTTTTTATATACGTGCCTGACGTTTGTAGCGCTTCCTCGAACATGTACAAAGAGCGCGTTATATTTGTATAGCTGTACAGAACTGTGCAGAGTATACGTGTTAGCATGCTATAGTTTTAAACCTGGCAGGAAAGTTCAAACCCGGAGTATGTGTTATATTAGATATACTATATGGCTCTTCTGCAATGTTATTTTTAAATTTTACACTAAAAAACAATAAAAAAAAGGGTTTCAAGAGTTCTAAAAAAAAATTGAGTTTGATTTTTTTATTATAGAACAAAAAGCATTAATAAAAATTTGTGGACAAAAAATTTTCCAAGACCCTTGGAGATAAAATGTAAGCAGTAAAAAAAGTACGATGCTCTTATTTTTTGAGCGAAGCTAATAATTCAATTATTTGATCCTTATTTTTTTTTTTTCGTTTTACTGACATTATAGGTACTAATTAATTCGCTTTTCATCCGCTATGTGGCGATCTACGTTTTCGTTTCTCGCTACATAGTCATTCACTTTCATATTACATATAAATCTCGTTAATTTAATGCAATTTTAATTTTCTGGTTCTTTTTGTTACTTATTTGAATGTTACTCTTCCTCTGCTAATTTTCAATTAGATTTTTAATACATGATTATATAAATTTAAAAAATACAATGACATTAATTGTTTAGTGGCATAGAATTCGCAAAGATGTGCAGCGTAGTTAGAACAGTTTATGCCAGGAAAATCATCCTTAAAACATTGTGTCACAGAATTGAACCTACCCTGCATCATACTAGCCCCGTCTGAGCAAAAAGCAATAAAATTTTCTCTTGGTGTATTAACAAAGTATCTAAAAAATGCATGATTTTTTTTTTATAAATGCTCTCAGCAAATGCATTGTTTTGCTCCTCATTGTCATTATATATAGGTATTAAGACCCAAAAAGCACTCATTAATTTAGTCATTTTTTGATTCCAGTACTTCAACACGCATGTTTCGAAAACGTCACATCGTTAAATTTGATCGAGAAGGGATTCTTACAAATTTCTTTAAACATTTCTTTTTTTGCCAGGGAAGCTATTTTTCTGTGATTACTTTTTTCAATAAGTCTTTCTTCATTTTCAAGCTCTATAAAGCTTTGACATTTTGGTAAATGTTTAAAATAAGAGGCAGCAAATAATCGATCAACATGTGCGGTAAATTGTGCTTTTTGGACGTCAAAATTATATTTGGGCATCTTCGTAGCCAGTGTCTCGTGTACTATTTCAACACCGACTTATATTTATATTTTTGTTGATAATACCATCTGGGACGGCGATTTGCAATATATTATTATCTAAACTTATTGATATCCTGTACTACACTATACATGTACATAACGGCTCTGGTATACATCTACCTATATCTCTCCCGCTGGTCCATTGCACCACGCCCTGTATAGGGTATATGGCCTCGGCCTTGTGACCAAGCTTTTCTTTCTCTTTCTTTTTTTCTCTCCTGCAGACTCGCTTTTTGACAATGTAGCTCCTGCACGTGTGTTTTAATGAGCTGCACGTCGGACGCCCGTCGACACAAAAATTTTGTCGACGTTACGTTGAACAAGAAAGCATAGAGTGAATGTCAAGTTAAGAAACAGAGAAAGATGAGATTTTAGGATAAACGAGAATAGCAAGAAATGTAGTGTTGGCGCGAGAAAAAGAGAGATCTTTTTTTAAAGGAGGACTCTCTGTGGTATGTGACCCCTCCATCGATGTCTAGACGTTAGATTCTACTAAAAATCTGCGTGTATAATAGATGAAAAATCGTCAAGTTGGAGCTTTTTTGGAGCCATGTTTTTTCTAAAAGAGAAGAAGCCTTCTCTCAAGACAGCTTTAGAAAATTTTGGAATCTTGAAATAATGAAGCAAAGCGTTATTTTTTCTTTTCTTCTTTTATTTTTTGAACTTCAATATACTGAATATTTAACAACCAGTTGTAGAGGTTCGTAAGGATGATTAGGGTTTTGTTACGAGCTTTTACGAAGAAGTCATTAAAAGATCTTTGAAAACACGGTCAGACATGTATACGTTTGTCTGGTTACGAATACCGAAATAAAAAGCAATAAAGTTTGTTTTGTTTTTTTATTATTGCTTAAATGTAGTTAATTAGCTTGCAGTATATGATTGGTAATGATGAATGATGAATGCTAATGATACAGATTTCGAAGAAAACCAAATTTTGTATACACAGTGTGTATGTGTTCTAAAGAAAAAAACTAATTCTTTGGTAAGGAAAACTTCTTACAAAATAAAGTTAATTTCAAAAATTTAAATCATGCAAGTACAGCCAAATAGCGGTGTAAATATAAAAAAAAAAAAATAAAAAAAACTAATGTACATTCGAATACTCGGTTTAGTAATTGGCAATTGTAAAACGATGAATTTCAAAGTAGTAAGTAGAAGCAGCAACAGCACGAGATCTCGCAAATTCGACCTCACTCGAAAAAAAAACCTTGAACCCCACATACAGATTTCGCTTTATACTCATTGACTAATCTCTTAGCGAATCTTGCTCTCAAATTTCCGCTAATTTACCTCATATACGAGTTCAGCATAAAGAGTAAGTATAAGCCCAAAAAAGTTTGTTCCATTTCTTTAAAGCAATCTCAAAACGAGCTCTTCTTTTTTTTCCAGAAACATGGCACGAAAATTACGTAAGTCGTAATATATAAAGAACGAGGTTTTGCGAGCAGGCTTCTCTCTATATATCTTACAGATCCGAATGAGCGCTTCCACGAAATTATGCCCTGAACCACAGCTTCTCTACTACTACTCCTCCTCCTCCTCCTCATTCTCTTCTCCAATTCTCCTCTTTTTTTCTTTTACAGTCTGGTTTGGCCCGTCTTATGGACCATTAAAAGGTCCTCTCACTCCCCAATTCCCTTTCCTCTCACGGCTTTAGAATCGAGTCGTAGGCCAAGGCCCTCGCGAATAATCGCCAGGCATTCTGGGGTCTTCTTAGTACACTTATAATACTATACATAGACGTGAAACTTTTCTCGACCCTCATCGCTCTTTATTTGCGAGCATAATATATATATACAATATATAATACGCGAAACGCGAAGGCGTATCGAAATAGATGCGGGGTTACTTTTTAGCGTGACCGTGACTTGATTATCAAAAACGATGAGCAATATATATCTGTGTATGTGTATGTGTGTATAACAATGTATTGTATATGAAAAATCAAAATCATCCAAAGAGTTGCTCGAATAAATGTGTAAAAGCAATTAAAGCGAGACCGATCATTAATCACGAAGCATCACATCATCTTTCTCTTTCTTTTTTTTTCTCTTTAATATGTCTCACGGTTATTATTCCGATATTATGACCTGCGCGGTTGTCTGACTTTCCCATTATAAAACGACTGATTAACAAGCTAGCCATTTCGAATCACTTGTCTGTGGAATTTCGCCGAAACTAATTCGATGCGAGATCTATTGTATATGAATATAAATATGAGACGGACGATATTTTGACCATTAATAAAAATCGAATTTTTAATAAAAACTATATTTATAATATGTATAGCAGAAAATAAAAAAATACACGTGTAGGTATAGATACAGAAGAAGTAAGATTCGTTCAGAAAGAAAAAAAAATAAAAGTTGACAGCGGACGTAATCGCTTGTTGAAGAAGGAACAATGGCTGTGCGCGATGTGAAAGAGGAGTAACGCATAGGATAAAGAGGGTGTTGCAATAAATAATAACCGAGCGATATATAAAAATGGAAGGTAAGGATATAAGAAAGGTATAAATTGAATTTTTCTTTTTTCTCTTTCTTTCACTTCACGAATCCATAGTGATGAGTACCAGCTGTCGCGAAAATCACGGCGGGAAGAGCAATACTCTCTTTTTTTCTCTTTCTCTCTCTCTTTGCAATAGGTATACATGTGTACGTAAGTATATAAAAACGCAGGGTCCACAGCCTAAAAGTAGAAAGCACAAATATAAAAAAAGAAGGAGGCTTAACGAGAAGAAGAGCCTCTAAGAATCTCTTTCTCTCTCAGCCCTGGATATATGTATGCGGGGGATCACCTCGGGGACTCGAGGATCACGCTAAAGGGGATGATGACTCGAAGGAAGGGTAAGTTTATATATATATATATATATATTTGCGCGCTTTGCTTTGCAGCTATATGAGAGAACTGAACGCTTACTAGTAGGTATGTATGCGTATATACGTATATCTGTATAGATTAGGGCAGGGAATTTCCTGAGGCGTCTGCAAAGAGAGGATAGACATATTATAAGGAAGGTCTCAAATGCCGAGCATTCAGCTGCGCTAGCATCAGCACGATAATAATAATAATAATAATAATAGTCATAGAAATAATGATAATAATAAAGTTTATAAATTTGCAATCGCAAAGCTTGCTCGGCTCGTGCAGAATAAAAGAGAGAGAGAGAGAGAGAGAGAGAGCTTCTCTCTCTCTTTCTCTTCTCTTTCTTTATTCTCCTTATTCTCCCTTCTTTCAGTCAAAGCTCTTTTTACGCTCGAAAATCCGTAGCCTCCTTCATCCTGGGTATACACACATATATATAGGTATATAGTGACTACTAGTGGCTGCTAGCTGCTGCTGTTGTTATATGGAAGTGGGCAGTGAAACGCTCGTAAAGTCTCTCAACTATAAGCTATAGCTGCTGCTTCGGCTGCGTATATATGCGAGGTGCAACAGTATAACAGCAGCCTGCAGTAGCAGCAGGCTACCGTGTGTAAACCTGAGAAAGAGAGAGAGAGAGAGAGAAAGAAAGAGAGTCAGGGGCAGTATATATACCAATTTCACAATGCGTTTCTTATATACACGCACCCCAAACCTTTGACTCTCTCTTTCTTTCTCTCCCTTTTCTTTTATTTTTATTCTCGTTATATTATGGGAGGACGCAGGTTGATGCTGTGAATGACCGTGTGGACACGTACATGGGAGGAAGAAGTTCTGACCTGACATTCTGAAATTTGTCTTTTCTATGTCTAGTTATATTACACATATCTATAATGAGATCCCTCCTATTTACATAGTTTATTTTATTTTATAAATACAGGTAGAGCTTTACTATAATATCTTACGGTACATCTTAGCTTCGTACGAATTCTAATTTTATTTCTCATGCTAGATCTATTGCACTTGTACTTTTTTTCGATTTTGCGATGATTATAAAATTTGAGTAAAAGGAAGATGGAAAAGATGGTATACGTTTATCATGAAATTTGCTTTTAATGAATTTTCGAACCTACATTTATTTAAAGCTTCTTTTTTTATTAGCACTGAGGCTATTATTATTTCTCACAAATTATCGTATTTTCTAATAGGTACAACAAAAAATAAATTTTAATAAGCGACTAAGGTAGTAATTTCTCCTAATATTAATAATAAAACGATTCGATAAAATTTTAACATTTATAATCTCAGTTATGTAAAATCAAATTTTTTATAAAAACTTTTTACAGTAAATAACTGTCTGTCAGAAAAGCTCACTCGCTTACCTGTGTGCTGATATTACCAATGAATTATTAAAATTTCAATCCAGATCTTCGACAAGTTCTTTCTCTTTTACCTATACACATTGGTACATACACATCTTTACACAAGAGACATATATTCTCTCTCATAGTATAACGCAAAATGTAAATTTATGCGTCAACCTTTATGTCTCTCTATTTCTCCCATCATGCATATAGGACGAGAAATTGGAAACGAGTAAATCTTTAATGTGTTTAGTCTGCTCGTGCATAAAACGAACGTCTAGACAGAGTTCGAATATACTATACCTGTAAGTATAGAGAAAGAGGGGAAAAAAAAGCAAATTTTCGTTATACCAACGCGCGAATTTTTTACTTACAGCTCTCGGACCAAGGCTTAAGCGTATTTGCGTGCGCGCAAATTCTTAACCTTTGGTGCTTTGTACATGAATGTTTGCCTCTTTTTTTCCTCTTTCTTTATCTATCACGTTTATGACTGCCAGACAGATAGAAAGAGACCCAACAATGACGGTGATTTTTTTTTCTTTTTTTTTTTTTCAACGAAGCCGCAACAACAGCAAAAACTCTCAGCTTCAACCACACGATACGCGAATCCGCTTAGCTCGTATCTATATATACGTGAGTTCTTCTTTTTTTATTTTTCTTTCTACCTTTCCCTTCGCATCTTTTCAAACGAGACTTTATATTTTTACTCGACGTTGTACGAGCTTTGTGATTTAGATGAGATTAGTATTGACTATATATATGCTAAGAAAATTAATTTTGGATGTCTTGCAAAATAAATTGCACAGATTTTATAATAATTCGATTATCTATATGTAGGTATCTATGTATACCGTACACATATGAAAGAGAGAGAATAATAATACAAATGCTCGAATGAATAATTAAGATCGAAAGACGTAGCTTTTACGTTTAGCTTCACTAGCACGAATTATTGATTTTACATATATGCTAAGCTTTATTATGGATCGGTGAAACCAAAGCGAAAATATATAATTCCCCGGTAATTTTAAGACCATTCACTCTCGCTCTTCCTCTCTTTTATCCTCTCGAGTGCAGCTATACGTATACACGATTCGTTACAATTATCTTGGGTATAGTCAATTTCAAGCGAATAATATATCTACCGTCGCCAAAGCAGTAGCAGCAGTACGCTTGCTTATACATTCAGAAGCATTAATTTTCCAAAAGTAGGCCCACCACAATTAAAATTCCTCAATACATACCTACTCACAGTATAAGCATTAAGTTAACGTATATACACACACGTAAAGAAAAAAAGAGATCAATCAGAAAAGCCATCTTAAGACGTTAGGACAGCAATTCGGAGAGATGGCCTTGTGCACACATACATACCTACCAAGGATATGTATTCATATACTTTGAAAGTCCAAGAAAAAGAAGAAGAAGAAAAAGAGGAGGAGAACTAGGCAATAGTAGCTTATTCTATGGTCTCACAATTCGAGCGTGATGTGCACTGACGAGCGATACTTAACGTTGAAAAAGGGAAAGACAGTTATTGGAGACGGGGTTGGGATGCAAAGTGCTATTTGGTAAAGATAGACGAGGGATATGGTAAGAAAGAGACGAGGGTAGGTAGTAGATGTGTATACGTTTGTTTGTATATATGTGTAAGTAAGCTAAAACGAAAAGTTAATGCATGTCTCAAATGAAAGAGAGCAGTGGGCATGGCCCAAAAAAAAAAAGAGAAAACGAGGGAAAATTACTGACTGCAGCGTGGCGCAGAATGGCAGAGACACATATATACATCAGGACAGGCGATGGGAACCAAGATGAACTAAAAAAAAAAAAATCAGTCTGGTTGCTTACTTGCCAGCCTATGCCAGTATTCTGGTGTATTTCAAAAATTGAGAAAAAAAAAGTATAAATGCGAGGGGAAAAAATGTGAACGGGGTGTAACTGTGTTTAGATAGGGGAAGTGGGCTGTGCTATCGTGATGTAGGTATACCTTAAAGCCTTTTTTTTTTACAGTTGATGATTTGAATGCAGGTCTGTTGCTAAAGGACGATTTTTTATTTTTTGAGATAATTCTTGCGTATAGATATGCGGGCTATCAATTATTATATGCTGAGAATTTAGTACGAGTCTTATCATATTCTTGCTTAAAATCAATATGAAAAACGTTTACATACGTTCAAAATTTTTTAATATAGCGATAATGTAGACAAAAAGTTTGAGAGTAAATCTCTGCAGTTTTATATCTAGATTTTGCTTGGGTACTGATTTGTGCAAGCATATGTTCCGATTTGTAGATGAAAATATAAGCCATTTATTTAAAAAAAAAAATTTCTTTTATATTTTCAAAAATTTGAATTTGAAAGAACATTGTTTGTCTTCGAAATTTAAAAATTCCAGGGACGCACGCGTGGGTGGACGTAAATCTGCAAACAACGAAAATTGCCAATTTTTTCTTTGTGTGGACTGATGCATTTATATAGGTGCATATTTGTGTTAGTATATATTATGTATGCATGAAAAGAGAAAATATATATTTTCGATTTTTGACCGGAAAAAATTGACATTTCTGGGAGGGACTCGGCGTATCTTGAATTCTTGAAATTGGTTTTGTTGACGAATCCAAAAAAGAGAAAGGGAATGAAAGAGAGAGAGAGAAAGAAAGAAGAGAAGCGGTTGCTGAAAACGGCTTATCTGAATTTAAAACTTTAAACGAGTTTTCGAATTATTTTTATTAGCCTCTTTAATTTCGGAAAGTAAATAGGTATATGATACGAGATTAAGCTTACTCTCATATACAAACGTGTGTTAGAGAAAAAAAAATCCATATCAGATGTCGTAAATTTAAACAAAAATAGCATTAGATTACTTTTTCAGATTTTAAATAAATGTATATTTTTGAATTTTGATTTATACATACATTTACGAACTAATGGTATAAGAAATTGTATGTGTACGAACTAATGGTATAAGAAATTGTATGTGTACGTGGATATTTTGAAGTTATGCGAATTATATACTGTTTGAGCCGGACGATTAAAAGATTAGCGTTTAATGTATTTTTAAGAAACTCTCTTTTAATCACTTGATTAATAACATTATCTATAGAGTTGTGTTACTTGAGCAGTTAAATTTTGTCGTTACTTTAAATAAATCTTTAAATTTAACAATAAAATCTAGACATATTAATTAAAAATTTAAATTTTATTCAAATTTATCTACTTCAATTTAACGACATTTCTCAAAATATTGAGAATTACATTAATAAATGGGTTTATGATAA
>JAPYZE010008599.1:0-10475 GCA_030522805.1 Leptomastidea abnormis
AGAGGTACGTATCATGGTGAAAAACTTGAAAAAACCCACAAAAATAGGCCTTATTTTATGATTTTTGCTGATTTTCAGCTCTTGATGTTTTGTTTAGAGTATATAAGTATATGTTAATTAAGAAAGAAGTTATTTTTAACATAAATATTGCATATCTAAGCAGTAAGGACCTACCAATCCTTTAAATTATGAAATTGGGTTATAAAATTTCTCACTTTTTCTTACTATTTCACCTGTAATTTTTTTTTAAATATATAGAAAAACGGCTTCAAAAAGAGGACCAACAACTACAGCTCGACAACGAAGAGATACCAGCAATGCAAAGAGAACCGTTAAAAGTCTGCTACAAAATATCGAGACACGTATGGCTCGAATGTCTGCCATTGCAGAAAATTTCGCAGAAGGATACGTGAGAGTGCAGCAAGGGTTGCAGCGAATTGAAAAGCAATTAGGAAGAACACTGGATGCACTGAAAAGAAGGTTGCAGCAAGTAGAAGCTAATCGGGGGGTCAACCCGACAGCGGTATAGCTCAACACCAAACATCGGTGTTGCAGCGACTGCGCCACCAGGTGCTATTAGACGCCCACTACAACAACGGCGCGTCGAGATAGCAGCTCACCCATCGATACAAGGTGAGCACGAGAAAATTCAGGATACTCGCGGAAGAAGACAGCCTTTAACGAGTGGTGGCCCAGGAGCAAGTGGCACTACGAGAACAACGTTTTACGATGAATTTGTCGTGCGCGACGTAAACCATATAGCGCATCAATGGAGACTGAGATTTAGCGGTGCTCC
The DNA here is from genome assembly GCA_030522805.1 of Leptomastidea abnormis. Taxonomy (NCBI): domain Eukaryota; kingdom Metazoa; phylum Arthropoda; class Insecta; order Hymenoptera; family Encyrtidae; genus Leptomastidea; species Leptomastidea abnormis. The sequence goes on from JAPYZE010008599.1 coordinate 797, forward strand.
GGATCAAAAAATAAATCAATTCTTGATCGATGTCGAGCAAGCTGCTAGAGCGTCGTACTTGACGGAGGCAAAAATGATCGCAGCGATAGGCGTAATATTGAACGGTACAGCAGCCCTGTGGTACCAGAACAACAAAGACTCTTGGACCACATGGGCTGAGTTTTGTGAAGAAACCAGAGAATGGTATGGCGTGCAAGAGGGTTTTCAAGATAGGTTGGCTATGGATGCGATCAACAGTACCCAAGGAAAGTTGGAGCCAGTTTGCGATTTCATCCAATGCTTAATAATATTATTTGAGCAAATGAACCCAGCCCCAAGTTTAGAGCGACAATTGGATATGGTGCATAGGAATATGCGGCCTAAATTGTAGCAGCTCATACCGGGAGAAATCTTCATGGATTACAAGAGCCTGCTGCGAAAAGCTAGAGCCTGCGAATTTGTCATGGAGACGAGCAAGAATTTTAAAAAGCCTCATGCGCAGATGATGACAAGGAGTAAAGCGAGGTATGACGAGAGCAACTACGTCATGGAGAAAGGCAAGAAAACAGATAAAGAAGGAAAGGAGATAGCCGCCGTAGTACTGCAGACAGAGGAGTACAGTGCAGTGGAAGATATGAAGCAGCTGATAGATGCGGTAGCCGAGATCTAAAAAGCATTGAAGGAGGCAAGAAACAAACCGTATGAAGGATACCAAAGAAAAGCTGCTGGCGAGAACAAGCGAGAGTAGACGGACCCCGAAGAGCATCGCCAAGAAAGAAATCCGGTTAGATGCTGGAAGTGCGGGGAGTTGGGGCACATAAGAACAAATAGCCCCAACGGTATGGAAAATGATAGTGGAAGCTCGTAGGCAAGGCTGCTACGACTTCCAAGATCCGAAAAAGTCCCAGAGCGAAAGAGTAAGTCACCACTGTGCAAAGTGGCGATTTCGAGAAAGAAATCAACAGGTGGCGTCAATCAAGGACGCAGGGACAAGCTCGAGTACAGCACCCGTCGAGTAAACTCTGTACCAAGAGCAAGCTCAAGAGTGTGCTCCTCGACAGGCACAGACTCCACAGAACGCACTGCTGAGAAGGAGAGTCTAAGCCAAGACAACCCTTCTCCTGGTACAGCTCAAAGCGGCACCGCAATATATACTTCAAGGAGTCAGAAGTATACATGGCAACAGACCTGGCCTCGTCTGATCAACGATGGCTGCTGGTCACTTAACCTGGGTTTCTAGACACCAGAAGGCCGCATACGTTAACGAGTAGTGACGTTCTGCAGATAACAACCGCCTGTGGACGAACTCCTCAGCCAAGCAGGACCAAAGGAGAGAAAATTTCCAAGTATCGGTAAAAGCCGATGGTTGACTACATTATCACGCTAAATAATGTAGTCAGCGAGAAAGAAAGATGCGTTGAGATTGAAGATAATCTCTGCGCAAAATGTACACAACAATTGCGCATATGAATGTCGATGCGAAAAATCAAGCAGCATTTAGCGCAATGTAAAACATTTCAAGTGTTAAGCTTTGCAGAAGCGAATTTCAATTTGCAAAGCAACACAAGAAAGATATGATACAAGATCAAGCAGTTTGCGGAGAAGAGCAACTGCTTGAGGACAGAAGAAACATAGGTCAAACACAGGCAGGAGCGCTAAATGATGTGGTTTGACTGGCTGTCACACTCCTACGTGTACCATGGAGGTGTGACAGCGAAAATTAAAACTCGTGCCAAGCCGAGAAGGGGTGAAGGACCCCGAGAAATCGTCCCCCTGGAAAAATTTCGAATGCGAAAGGCAAACGAATAACATTTGGAAGACGTCTTGACGATCAAGAACGAGTGGCGATTGGTAAACGCTCAGAGTTATGAGCGAAAGAGCTGGCTTGTCTAGCAAAAAATATGATAAGCCAACGACAGGTCATCATAGTAGAGAAAAGTACAAGGAGTACTGAAAAAGGCGGCTCAATATTTCTGCAGACATGTAAAAATCTGAAATTATTGAGCCAAACATGACCAACAATGCTGGACTTAAGAAGCAAGCCAAGTCCAGCGGAGCAACAGCAGAAGGAGACCCGACCGCCGAGGGATGATTCGACGGATGGCAAGATTGCGTTGCGAGCAACCCGTATGCGAGTGGAAAATAGCGAAAAAGATGTTGTATAGTAATATGTATTGTAGCGCAGGGATAAAGCGAGCGATATAGCATGTAATCGACCCCGCAGTATCTTTCTCTACAAGAAAACATTTTTGGTTGTGGTGATATCTCAATAAAATGGTTCTTTTCTTATTTAAAAGGTAGGCGTCAAGCTGTTGTTGATGAAAATGGCAATAGGTCTGAGTGGGCTCATGTAAATTGTGGTGTGCCTCAGGGAAGAGTATTGGGTCCAAGACTATTTTCTATCTTTGTTAAAGAACTAGCTGATATCCTGGCTCCTTGTGTTCATATAGCCTATGCCGATGACGTGCAAATCTATTTTTCTGCTCCTTGTAGTGAAATTTCAGAAGCAATTCGTAAAGTAAATCTGGTAATAAAACTTATTGTGTTTTGGGTCAAAGAAAATGGATTGCTTTTCAATGCTCAAAAAACTAAAGCGATGATTATCGGCAGTTATACCTATGTATCTAGGCACAAAAATTTATCTGAGTTTCCAGGGATATTCGTTGATGGTATTTGTATTGATTATGTTAAAGAGGCTAAAATTCTTGGGGTCTGGATTAAAAATGACTTATTATGGAACACTCATCTCAAACTCTCTATCTCTCCCAAAATAATTTGAACTCTACGTACATTACGCTTCCATCGTTACTCGCTAAGCATTGATCTTAGAAAGCACCTTATCAAAACTCTCGTCTTTCCTCATTTTGACTACGCTTGTACTGTTTATCACAGTCTGGATAAGCAGAGCGGAGTAAGGTTACAAAGACTACTCAATGCGTGCGTCAGATTCGTATTCAATAACATTAATAAATATGATTATATCACTTTTTTCAGACATAAGCTTGATTGGCTCACCCCGGAACATAGACGCGAATTCCTCATCTCTGGCCTTGTGTATAATATTATTGCTAAGAACTGCCCATCACACCTAGCTAGTAAATTTATTTTTACCAAAGATTTAAATCTTCTTCATTCAGAGCGATTTGTACCGGATCTTCTCTACTACTGTAAATACCGCACTGAGACTATGCTAAAAAAAAGATTACTTTCGCAGTCATGTTCTCGAAGCTCATGAACAGTTTTTCAAACACTCAGCTATTTGGACTTAGTTTAAAATCAGTTCAAAAATGTTGTATTTAATGAACTATTACATCGAGACACACGTGAGAGTCAATTAAATCAGGATATTGATAACTTACTAACAGATTAAATAAATTAGACTTGTTATTATTTGTAGACTTGTTATTATTTGTTAAACTCACATGCACATAACGTGTATTTATCATATTGTATTCATTCATATTGTATTTATTAATTTTATAGTCAATTATCTTATTGTTGTTCTTAAGCATGATTTATAAAACTGTCTCTCTACTAATTATATTTTATTATTGTTATCGCTTTTATTATTATAATTGTTATATTTTCATAATTTTATACTTTATATTTTTTTAATTTGTAATAGATTAACTACTTAAGCGAATTATTTTTTGTTATACTAACTAAAATTGTATCATTTATGTATGGCTTTAGACCAGTTGAGGCACTCCCCCTTGGTCGTTAATAAAGATAAAGATAAATCTAAATCTAAATCTAAATCTCTCTTCCTTATCGTGCACACGTGCTGCTTCGTGCAGGATAGCTACTCACGCGCGCCTGCTGCTGGCGCGTGCTACTATTTAAGCAGCAAACATGTGCGGCTCGGCGGGATGTTTTTACATCTCGTCACACTATGAATATCCCGCTGATGTACGTTTCAATTCGACGCAGTGCACTAAGCTAGACTTGATTTCGTCACAGTGCTACGAGATACTTTTCCGCTTGACGCAGCGAGCTAGCTTATTGTTTGTATAACATTTGAAGCTGAATTTTTTTTCGTAAGCTATTTTTACTGCTGCTAATCTTCGTATGGTACGTTAATGCATGCGTAACATCATTTTTCTATGTAGTGTTACTTTTAACTTTACGACGAACAGTTTTTGTGATGGATTAATTATTGAAGTGTATATTATGAAAGCTGAAAAAATAACTGTTAATTTGATAGGTTATATGTTAATTAAATAGAGATCTGATCAAAAGTTTTAGAAATAAAATATAATGATCATTTTCTACGCGGTCCTAGACATGCGTAAGAACTCATGAAGAGAATGTTTATTATATTTGATTTGCTATAACTTTGAATCAAATCAATATTTTATCAACATATAAACTATCAAATAAATTATGCATATATTATAAAAATTGTTTATGATAGAATCGAAAGAAGCACTGCATAGAAAAATAATGTTAGACGTACATATAAAATCCTGTATTTTTGACAGGAAGGCTTATTCAATAAAATCCTTTGATACTTTTTTTAAGTAACAAGCAACTTTTTTCTCAAGTTTGGGCTAAATTTAGCTTCCGAAGACTGCAACCTTCTTTTGTAGTTCCCGTTGTAAGTGGTTAAGAGCAAATTTTGAGTAGCATTATTTCACTGGCTTTTTCTTTATCTTACTATAATGCACGTTGGAGAAACTGAGTTTCTCCAACGTGCTGTATAGTTTCACATTATAAAAGAAACTAAAACCCATAAAATCTCAATTCTAACCAGAGTGATTTATTTATTTTTAGCTTTAATGAATTTTCAAAAAAGGATAGTAAGAGTTTTATATTTAAATAATGAATATTTTGTGCCTACTACCAAAAATAGTATTTTTTTAAAATTAAGCTTCATCAGAGTAGCTGATAGTATTGTAACAAATAAGAAATATATTATTAAACTGGTGTTATCAAACAGATCCGGATATTTGAGCACACGAAGACTTGGAGATCTGAGATCTTTATAGATCGGACTCTTTGGATCTGAGATCCGGATCTATCTAAATTTTGGATATCCAGATACTTTTATATCCAAATATTTGGCAGCCATCTATTAAAGCTATTATTTAGAAATAAATTTTATTTTTGATTAACGCGCCTTAAAATTATGAACGTCATTGCAGTGACACTATGAGCTTTCTACACCTTCCTCATTTCCGCCTTCTTCTTTAACTGCTTGGCTAGATGCACATGCCAACAGTCTACGTCGTACAATCGCACGCGTACCGTAAGCAATCCGCAACCTTTTTACCGGTCTTACCAGGCCATATTGCTTAGTAGGCTGGCAATTGTTAGAGTTGCGTGGCGCAAAAGCGCAAACCGTATTATTTTATTGTTTCTACCAATCCACTATTACTTGGTAGACTAACACTTCTTCTCTAGAGATTTTGTTTAGGGCAAACAGTCAAACGCATGTGAAGTATACATTATGTATAGTAATAAATGTTTTTATAAAATTTTACGGTCTTAAATTCTTCCAGCTAAGGCGGCAGAAATCGTATATTTTGTCATCTGATTTTCTACACCTTAAACATTTGTAATTCCTAAATGACAAAGTTGGTCTCTTTCCAAAAAAATTAACTTTATTTATATAAAAAGAACCCAATCCCCAAAACTACTTTTCTTTGGATTTATTTTTAATTTTTTGTGGATTTTGCTTTCTTTTTTATTTAATAATTTTGTTAATTTTTACAAAATATCTGAATATTCATAAATAGTAAAAAAGATATCAAAATAAATGTTTCTTTAAGTACACTAAATCAGTAGTTGACTAAAAAAATATTTATGTTGCAGATTGAAACACAACATTACGAAAGAAATTAATAATAATAAGGTCATTGTAAGGTTGGTGATATTTAACGCAGAGTCTACAGATGAAGGAAACTATACATGTCAAGCAGAGAATTCAGCTGGAATATCTTGGAGTAACTTAAGCCTTTTTGTCTTGCAGAATGATATTGATAAGATTCAACAAACTTTTGAACATCGCGGAACTAGAATGACGGCTGTACTAGCTGCTGCAGCTTTATTAGGCTCTCTATTGGCTTTAAGTTGTATTTTTCTCGGAATATTCTTATACGCTCGTCATTTGCACTCTCAATCTGTAAATCATTTGATTAAAAAATCATCAGTTAGTGATCTAGTACCATCTTCTATTTTGAAAAAAAATTCTGAAATATTAAAAAAAGATAAAAAAGACAGTAGCGATAATCATCCTTTGTCATCATATGATTGTTATTTAAAAAAAAATACAAATCTTACCAATTCTACAAGTAGTTATTCAAATGATTTTGTTAAGTTTTCTAAACCTAATCAACAAATTGAAAATGTAACTCATCCAAATGAAGCACCAGATTTATGTTTTACTGAACCAGACCTAATAACTAAGGTACCAATGAATGATACTATTCCTGAAACTTATCATGAATTAGCTTGTCAATCTAACATAGAATTAAACTCAAACTGCCTAGACCACGATGGGTATCCTTTAAATTTTGGACTACCAAGACTTTGTCCAGCAGTACAACAGATGCGTACAATTAATCACAAGACTTATATTAATCAACCTTGTGAACTATCATTTAACAATCCTTACGTATCTAAAAAGATTAAATTATATCAAGACACGACAATTTTTCCTAGAAAAGATAGTAGCCATTCGGAAAACCCATCTTTAAAAGTTGGATGTAGTGCTGTACTACTATCTCCGCCTGTTCCATCACCACCATTAAAATATCGTAATGAATCAAATTTTCAATTACAACTTTATCCTTCTAGTACAAATACGTTGTTCAACAATTCTGTTTTGCACATGAAAAATTTAGAGAAGCAGAGAAAAAGTAAAGAAATATTTGAATGTTCAGAAAGTCCAGATGAAGGATACGTTGGTGATGTACTTGATATATAAAAGAGGGAGTTTTTGCAATTTGTTATAATTATTGTAAAAAGTAATAAATACTTTTTTATTGTATAAAAAATACAAAATACTACACTTAATGTTATACAATTTAATAATATTATTTGTAGTGAAAACAATACTGTCTTTATTTAAAAACAGTAAGAATATTCTTATTTCATTAAATCACCTTAACCCTTAGCTGTCACATTTCATCAGAATAATTAAGCTACTACATTAAGGTCTTTCTGACCTCTTAGTAGAAAAATTGCATTACAAAAAATATATCAATTTTTCTAATGGTTATTGGAAGTTACTTTAAATAAAAAGTGAGTTTGTTTGTGAGAAAAAAATTCACAAAAAAAATTAAAAAACTTACAAAAATTTAAACAACGACCATGTCAACAAAGATAATCAGTATTTTTTTATTTTTTTACATATTCAGCTAAAAATTAAGGGGATGGATAAGTCGGTGACCCTACTTATCGGTATAATCATATTTAAAAAATTTTTTTAATAAAAAAAAAATCAAATTTAGCAAAACCAGAGATCATATGGCCTTCCTTAGAACATTATCTATTATATAAAAAATTTTTAAGTTGTAAAATTTCGGCAACCTAAAAAATTCTTGCTCCGACGTATTTTTTTCACTTCGGAGCAAGAATTTTTTAGGGTGCCGACATTTTTACCACTTGAAAATTTTTCATATGATAGATAATGTTTTAAGGAAGGGCATATGATCTTGGGTTTTGCTGAATTTTACTTTGTCTTTATTGAAAAATTTTTTTAAATATGATTATGCCGGTAAGTAGGGTTACCGACTTACCCATCCCCTTAAGATTACTATTCTTTAAATACAAACCTTGAAAGTGTAAAATCATTTAAAGGGAGGTTCTCATTATACAAGACCTGAAAATTGATTATTTAATTTTTGCATTTTTTTATAGCTTATTCTGGGTATAATATGATACAACAATCAATGAACTACACCGAAAAAAATGCAAATGATCTCATAACCTCAAACATGTTTTCTAAAACACCATGTTTTAAGATATCTACACATAATCTCATATTATTTATTAAAGTACTAACAAAATGTCTTTGCTTGCTCACGCTTGCTCGGCATGTCATGATATAGTGGTTAAAATCTAATACTCTGAGATTATAAATAATATATTTTCAAAATAACAGGTCAGAAGACGGTCAAAAATTCATTTAATCAATTGTTTGCCTTTCTAACTTTTATACATTAGTTATTTAAAAAAAATGAAAAATTAATTATTTTTCTATATTATATAGTTGTAAGAAAAGAATTCAGTCAGACCCCCCCCCCCTTGCCGCCTCTCATTCATGTTTTACACATATAAAGAAAATAACGGAAAATTTAGGATTTATCTCTTATATTTAAGAAGTTTGGAAAACTGGACGCCCCTCCTCACCCTCTCTCGACCCCTCTCTGGCTTCCCCTCACCCCCCCCCCCATCATTGGCCCCCCTCTCATTTCAGATTTTAGGCACCGACTCTACCACTGATCCATGCATGCTTCTGTCCCCCTGACACTCTGTGGTCCAAGCCCATTCAATTTTTCCGCTAATTCTGCAAAAGTTTGCACACCTACAGCAAATATACTTTCACCTTCCGAATCTTAAGCTCCAATACTACTACCACTAAGCCACGCACGCTTATATCTACGTGACCCTCTCTGTGCTCCGCTAAAGTCTGCGCCTTTGCCTCTAAAAGTACCAACGAAATGCTGAAATTGTCTTTTTTTCCGTGTCTCCTACGTCCCAAGCGCCAATTCTCTCACTGAGCTTGAGTCTGTGTCTCAAACCACACACGCTAAAGAAAAAGAGTCTGACTGAATTTTTTTCTTACAACTGTATAATGAGTTAATTAACCCTTTCAATCCTACCGCACCAGGTAGCACATATTTATCTAAAAAATTTTCAAGGGAATCAATATATTTAATTCTATTTATATGTAAAGGAGTAATATTATTTTCAATTGTATTTAATTTATTAAATGAAGAGTACACTTTACTTACATTAAAAATTTTTCAGTTATACTTTTCTACATTAAATTTGATTTTAACTTTTAAAATTTAACATTTATAACAAATCAATTATTAAAAAATGATGAATAAAAATAAAAATACTACAAACAATTGCCTGAAATTAAAAACAATTTTTTAATGCCAGTATATACTTTGCTGAAAATTATTTGAATTTACTACGATTTATATAATAAAAATAACGCCAGTATGTATATGGGGGGTTGGCGAGCGGAGCGAGCAGGGGGGCGAAGCCTCGCTAGTATATATATATATATATATATAGTTGTAAGAGAATATAGTTGTAAGCGCCCCCCCTCACCCCCCTCATTGAAATTTCAAAATATAAAGAAAAAAAGGGAAAATTTTACATTTATCTCTCATATTTAAGGAGTTCGGAAAACCATTCGCCCCCCCCCTTCACCCCCCCTCTGGCCCCCCTCATTTTCAAATTGTCCCCCCTTCTGCCCCCCCCCGCAAACCCCCCTCAGTTTGATAGGTTACATTTAATAAGTTTTCACATAAGAATAATAATTTACCATCAACTTAAAGGGTATAGACAAATACAATATTCTTATTATTTATCAAAAATTTCTTCCAAACAATATTTTTAATTTTGGAATATTTTTTAAGTGATTTTTAATATTTATTTCAGCTAATACCGTGGCAAAATCATACTTTACAATCAAAAGGTGATGTGATAATAGTATAGTAAAAATGTCTATATCCATGTT
>JAPYZE010008600.1:0-11838 GCA_030522805.1 Leptomastidea abnormis
CCCCCCCCCCCTATATATATATATATATATATATATATATATATATATATATATATATATATATATATATATATTTCCCCCTTGTGTATACACCTTTGCCAGAGAGACCGTTAGTGTATACGTACAACTACGCTCGCGGGGATATACAAGGGCCTAACGAGCTTTACTCACTCTCTCTCCCTCATTACGAGTACGTACGTAAGAGAGAGAGAGAGAGAAACGTAAATTTAGCAGAAGATAAGGATGTGTATATGAATACGTATGTACGTTACCTTTGCTATAAGGGCTAGAGGCGCGAAGTCGTCCTCGTCGCCGTCGTTGCTGTTGCTGCTGTAGTAGCTGCTTTGGCTGCTGCTGGATGTCCAAGGGCATGGTATACCAGATTGCCCAGGGCCGCAGCCAACATGCTCTTTTCCTCCTAGTCAAGCCTTCTACCTTCTAACCGGAGCCTCCTGATGATTCTAATACTTCCTTGCTCCCCGGCTACTTTTTCCGAAACGCACTCCTCCAGCGAATTAACTAATGCTGTTGTTGTTGTTGTTGATGATGCACTTTTTGTTGACACTAATAACAGGAGCGCCGAGCACATTGTGTTGTTGACTATAATAAATATAACACACACACATACACATACACAAACGTCTTAGCGTTTGTGATGTGTTTTTTTTTTACACCGGCAACGGACACTAGTTTTATATTATTAATATTTTGATGTACACTGATTAGAAGATGTTTTATATATCCTGGATTAGATATACTTTTGCTGCTGCTGATGTTGCTGTTAAACAAGGGAGGCTACGCGAACATAACGCCGCCGCCCGATGCCATGGGGGAGCTCAGAAAATGTGTTCTTACTGATGATGCTGCGGACTATTGGTCCGGTTTTCTTACACTCACTCCTCTATATACTCTTTCTGCACAAACTCAAAATTGGAGCCTCCAATCCAACAACGTTTGGACAAGCTTGTAAATAGCAACGCGCTCTTCTCTCGTTTGTGACTAGCACGACACTGTATATATAGGATAGCGCGCACGATATTCCAGCTCTCTCTCTCTCTCTCTCTCTCTCTCTCTCTCTCTCAGCCTTTAACGCTCCACGCACCCACGACGACCTCCCTCTTTCAACACCGCACTGCCGTCCGTATAGTAATGTGTGTGTGTACACACTCCTCGGTTGTGCTAGACACGATGACGACAACGAGGACGGCTACTACGAGGAGCAAAGAAGTGCAGCAGACCTCCCCCCGGGTGCGCGCACGCGTATACACTGTAATACCTACTGTAAAACCCGACAGCCCTGCGCTGCCTACTGCCTGTGATGCCCGTCGTCGCCGCCGCCGACGCGACTGTACAGCAAAAGGGAAAGAGAGAGAGAGAGAGAGAGAGAGAGAGAAGTGAGTACGCGGGGGGTACGAGGTATGCGCGGCTCGTTCTCTTAGCTTGGGGTATAACCGCTATATAGAGAAAAAGAGAGAGAAAGACGAGGATGACAAATGTGTGAGTTGTATGTGTGTATAACACAGTACACCCACACATAGACACAACGCCGCTACGATTATTTTCCCGTTCGTTCGTCTCCCTCTCTATATTCTACCTTTCTTAGTCTCTCTCTCTATATTTATATCTTGATTTTGCTATCTTTGTCTGACACCACCCGTGTGGGTGCGACGACTTGCGCAAAGAAGAGGAGAGAGGATGACGACGCTGACGCGAAATGCATGCGCGCCAGTGTTAAAACGATGTAAAGGGAACTTTGTTTTTGTGTGGGTGGTGGATTTGTGTTTGTGTATGTAATATGCGCGAATGTTTGAAACGATGCCAGTGCACTCTTTGAGCTAAAACTGGAGTCAACGATTGGGGAAAAAAGATCAAAAGATTGTTTCTTCTCTCTGTCTGTCTTCTGGAATTTTGCACGGAATCTCCTCTTTTTCTCTTTTTACCTTTCGCCGTTCGACGAATGGACTGTTTTACACTAATCGAATGCGGAGGTGGCGACACTAGGGACTTAGCGGCGTTGTTTCGAAGCTTTTCCAGCTGAAATTTTTAAAGAACAATTTATTTTGGCTTTTTTATAAAATTGTTAAGAATTTATATTTTAGAAATTTAATTTTTTTAGAGTTGGTATAGTTTTAGAATAAGAATTTAACTTTTTAAATAAATGAACTTTATATTTAACGAAATGAAAAAATGTATAATAAAGTTTTAACAACTTTGAATATTTCAATATAGGTATAAAGAAAATGTAAAAGGGGCTTATAAAACTAGTTTGTGATTGGCTGCACTTACAAGTTATAGATTTTTTTTTTTTTATTAAAAATTTCAATTATAACGGATACAACATTCTTGAGACTACGTTTTTATTTATTTTTTTATAGTATAAGTTGATAAAGATAGATATTATGACTAATGAAAGGTGGTGTCAGAATTATAAATTGAAATATTTTTGTAACACAATAAATGTAATGAATTTTTGCAATGTATTTATCTAGATTTTTTATTATAAAATTTGTAACAGAAACTTAAATTTAAAAACGTATGGATAAATATTTAAATTGCACTTCAGTATTGTAATAGTTTAAAGTAAATTTGTATATTTCATAAAAAAATATAATAAACCACACTAATACATACAAAATTTATTTATTATTTCTATAAAACATTACAATGTACTTATATAACAAAATTATTTAAAATATAAACAAATTAAGCGCTTTGCCAGTAACTTTTTAAGTTGCTAGGGAATTTTTTTTTTCATGTTGCAGCAACTTTTGAGCGCGCCAATTTGTAATTATTTAAAAAAACAAAAGAATGCTTCGATATATTTTTAAAGTTTATCAATTATTCATTTGAAGTCATATTTATACAATTTAATAATACACATATAGGTATGAAATCTACTGAAAAATATTAGAGTTGTAAAAAAATGTCAAATATTTAAATATATTGAAATCTTAAAAATTTTTTTATCAATCTCAATAAATTAAAAAAAAAAATCTATTAGTTTATTTTTTACAAGACCAATTAAATTTAATTAATATTTATGCAATATTAAAAACAACGCCTAAAACATTTTAACAAAGTTTCTCGTTCCACAGTTTCAAATATTACCGCGCATTAAAACTGGCAGCTGATTCGCGGACGAAGAAAATCACCGTTGTGAAAGCAGCTTTAGCATTCCGTCAAGGTGCGAGAGAGACCAAACTACATAAGAGAGAGAAATTAAAAAGAGAAAACCAATTGATCGGTAAGCAAGTAAGAGAAAGAGAGAAAAACTGAAAGGTATTTAAAAAGATAGAGAAAGAGAATATACATTGAAACGGCCATATTGCTCGTGATCGTCCACACACTGCACGCGCCATGGGTGGCCGTTTCTGTCAAGCACCGCCGCGAACGGAGAAATAAGGAGCTACAACCTCAACCCTACCACCACCAACCAACAACACCAACTCCAAGCCGCTGCAATAAGAGAGCAAGAGTAGAGAGGAGAGTAAGAGAGCCAAGCTAAAGCGCAAGCAACATTTCAAGCAGCAGCAGTAGAGCATCGCACTCCTGTAATGATCGCCGTCTGGCGTCGTCGCGCTGCTGAGCGTGTTGTGCTGCTGTGGGTGATGCTGCTAATTCTGATGCTGCATCATAACACAGACAGTCGCGGTTCATCGTGACTACGCCGGTGCTTTAAATCAGTATACAGGAGAGAGAAAGGTGGACGTGTGGCTACTATTTTTTTTTTCCGTGGATGACGCGCATCTGTCATTTGTATAAAGAGTAGCACAAGTTCGCGGCGAGTGACGGAGCAGCCTCCTCGGGGCTGCTAATACCTACATATATATACTGTGTGTTGTGTATTGCTGTGTGTACATACGTGCTGTGTTGCTTGCCGCTAGTGCTGCGCACCGCGTCCTCGGGGACGAGAGATATGGCCGCACGTCGACTCCGCCGCTAGTGGTGACACATTACATATACACAGCAAAAGCTGTAAGCGTTTGTGAAGGTGCCAAACCGGAGCAAGGAGCCTGTAATAAAGGCTTGGTCCGACTGCCAAATACTTTTGGAGCAGGCTTAGATAGCTCCATGTACCTTTCAGCTATTCCAGATAAGGCTGCTCCGTTTTGAGTGCGCGATGCTTGATTTGTTGTTGCTGCGTTGCAGTATCATTTCCGTCTAACGCTGAAGCGACCTGACGTTATATATCTAGCCAAAATGTTTGGTAAAGTGCCACCGACTAATACGCCTGGTCCGTCTAAGGCTTCCACAAATTTACCTGGAGCATCTCCTACCTGTCAGCCCTGCTTCTCAACCAGTAATGGAGAAGCTAGTGGCTTGGACGATAGAAGTAAACTCTGGAGGGCCAAAGATAACAGTAGTACTTCCAATTCACCCCAAGTACCTGGTAATGGACAACCCACGGAGGCTTCAAAACTCTACAGGATAGAGGCCACAAGTGCTTCCAAAGATATCCAGCAACGCAGAAGTTCTTTTAATTCTGCGGCAAGCTCTCCCCTTGTCAAGTGTTCCTCTAGCTCTGTTTGTTCTGGTGCCTCAAGAATTTCCAGTTGTAGTGCTTCCAAGTCTCCCAAAAATTCACAAATCTCTGCTTCTGGTGCAGAGTCCGCAACTGGTAGTCCTCAAGAGATGACTAAAGCTGTAAAGAAGTTGTCTAGGGACTTCCAAGCAGCAAGTGTAAACAAAACTGTAGTGAGAGATCAAACTAGAAGAATGAACAATACAGAAGTGGATGAAGTGGATGCGGCTCCACTTTTGGAATCAAGAATGGAGTCCCTAAGGACTAATCAAAAGTTAGAGATTAATTGTCATCAAGATTTTAGAATGTCTACGCCGTCCAAAGATGTTAAATACAATGATAAAGAGAATATGCCCACAGAATTGCAATCGACACCTAGGAGTTACAAGGACCGTGAAAAGTGCAGTGACTCTTGGAGACCAACAGAACTTGATAGTGCTATCACAGGATTGAATTCTTTTACGGGAGGAGAGTGCATGCAAGATAAGAGAAGAACAGGAGCATCGTGTCAAGCTTTGAGGCATGCAGTTGCATCCTTGCATCGACTCGATGACTTCTACCTTGAAAAAATTGGTGCTGGCTTTTTCTCAGAAGTTTTCAAGGTATGTGTGTGTATTGAATACTTAAGTGTTTGACAAAGTTTTGTTCAACTGTTTTAATTGCATTATTCGCTTCAGTTGTTAGTTTATTTTTAGACAAACTGCAAAGTCATTGTGACTCAAAAAAAAAGAAAAAATAAGACCAATGCTGTTAAAATATCTTTAACATTTAAAACAAAAATTACTCTTTGCTAAACATTTTAAAGTAAACCAAGTAAAATAAGAAAAAAATTGTGTTTATTTAAAAATTTTATTTCATGAAGAGATATTGAACTTGCAATCAAAATTTTTTAAAAATATTTATACAAACCATAAAATGCATATTTAAAAATAAAATTAAATTTGTAATCGACGATAATCGTAAAAACTGTCTATACAGCTTTATTATTTTTTTTTTCTTTTTCAGTAAGTAAATATAAAACGTCTAACTCGTGACTCGAGTAAATAAAAACCATTAAAAAAAAAAAAAAAAAACTAAAAACAGAAAAAGAAAGAGAGAAAGAGTATACACGAGGGGGAAGTTAAACTAAAAGTATATAGTATAGGAAAGAGGAGGAGGTCACGTAGCTCTCGATTATTTTTACAAGAAAGACGGAAGACACCCGCGTTCAGGAGGGAAAGAGGGAGCGTTGTGCATTCGCGGCACGTCGTGTATTGCTGCGGGGTCTGTTGGATTTATCGCCTTGCAGGAGGAAGCAACTCCGTTTTTTTTTTCCTTTTTCTTTTCCTCAACGAGACTGAAACTCTCTTTCTCGCGTTGTATATACAACAAATGCGCGTACAGTGCATTTGTCCTCAAGTCGTATAAGCAAAGGTAACTTATATATAGTATAGAGAGAGGAAGGTCCTTTTTGTTTTCGCGGGATGAATCATTGCGTCGTGCGCGACTTTAACTTCTTCATTTCTTTTCTTTTTTTTATTTTATTTTTCTTCTTCATTGTTGTCCTCCAGACGATACACAAGTGACTGAGTGCACAAGTCTTACCCCTCCCCCTCGTACTTGCTTGTTTTATTCTATACTATCTTTCTCTCTCTCTTAGCTTTTTCTTGCTTTCCCGTGACAATGAGATAATTGTTATTGTCCTGCGGCTGGACTATTATATGCCGGGGGGTCTTGGGACAACATCGAGATTCAATAGAGTGCTTATATTGAATCAACTGTTAATGTCGATACTGTTGAACTTATTAATAACTTCATTGTAATTCTGTTTGTATATGTGATGTTTTGTAAGGACGTCAAAATATATCATTGTGTGCTGAAATGAATTACTCAATGATGAAGCAAACTCTGCAAATCACTTAATAAGATATCCTTAAAATTGACAAGTTAATTTTTTTTTTTTTTAACAGTAGATCGTTAAAAATAATGTTATACGTTTTTATGTTTTTGCTGTAAAAAAATTTTACAACCTTCTAGTAATTGTTTTTATAAACAATTTTTGTAATTAAAATTAACATTAAAGAATTAGCTTGATGCCATTAAATAATCCATGTGTATTAAATTATTTATTTGTTTTTTTAGTAAATATGTAGTTATTTAATGATTATCAATGTTGATGTCTGAAACAAAGTTTCAAAGAAAAGGAAATACTTTTAATGTATGCAAATCTATGTATAGGTGCATATATAGAAGGTCTTTTCTGATTTCCTGAATGAATCATTCACATTATCCTTCTATTTTATTTTTTATATATTTTTTATTTTTTTTTTTTTTTTACATTCGACGAAATACAATGCCGTGTCGTCGTATATTTTCTAACATTTTTTTAAACCTTTAAAAATATATGTCGTATTGTGTTTTGTACATATTACGTAGCTCTTGTGTATATGTCTAGTTTATTATTATTATTTTTGAATTATATATATTTAAATTTATTATATGTTATGCATTTGACAAATTTTACTAAAAATAATTATGCTTTTAAAGATATCTCTACAGCAATATAAAAATTTAAATAATTTTCATCGATTTTCAGCATATAAATTTATATACAACGATAAGTAAATTCTTTTAATATATTTTAATGCATAAAGTTCATTTACAAACTTTCATTTCAAGTTTTTCCAATAAATTCTAATAAAAAAAAGCAATTTCAACAATTCTTATAAAAAAAATAAATTCTGTATTCAATGGTTACGTAAAGAAAAATTAAATTAATTTAAATTCATTATACTTGAATATTTAGCTTTGGCGTGTCGTAAATTATAACTATCATAACATTATCTGTATCTTTGATAATCATTTCAACAAAGGAGATAACCGATTAAACGCACATTCCCAAGGCGTCGAATACACACATACACAAGCTTTATATACAGAGTAAACATCCATTTCGCTTTTATATCTGTATAAATGTATATGTATGTACGTATATATGTATATATAAAAATACATTTAAAATTGCATTCCGAGACTCATCATTGCACACAAATTGCACCAACAGCAGCAGCAGCAGAAGTATATCGCATAGCCTCTGTATGTATTATAAAGAGAGCCTACATGAGGCCTCAGTGTCATTATTACGGGCATTCACCTCTCCTTTTTCTCTTTATATTATACCTACCTAACCAGTGTCGAATTGTGTCAAAACACCCACCCGTGCATTATTAACACCCACACACACACGTTGTGAATATACTCAAAACACGAATTCACCTAAATACGAATTTTTTATCCTGATTTTGTTGATATTTTTTTTTTTTTTTATATATATACACCTCTGATCGTGCAAACAAATAATTAAAAAAAGATTCAGTATAATCATGATCTCATGCTCTCACATCCGAGTAAGTTAATTAGCTTCCGTTCTGGTGACGATATAATATATAGAGTCAACGTCAAATTATCTAACTTCCAAAGCAACATCAAAATCTCATTCCTTCTAGTAACTAGAAGCTCTCTCGTAAAGGAAGAAGAAGAAGAAGAAGAAGAAGGTGGAAGGAGTCGTAGAAAATTACATTCTCGCAAAAGGGCGACTTATCATTACTCGTTGCGCGACGTTACGGACTCGCGTATTACGTAAATCACGATCTTCTTTATTTCACTACAACTACGACGACGATAACGTTGACGAAGCGAGACAAAATCTCATTACACCTTCTTTAAAAGCGCGCTCGCGCATCTGCGTAATTTTCTCTCCGAGTTCAAGGAAACGAGATCAGCCAAATCGATCCGTCTACTATAAAAGAGTAAGGGTACGGGGTAAGGGATGATGATGATGAAGAAGAAGAGGGTAGTATATATATTATATGCGTGCGCGTCTGTAGACGAGACAATGCCGTCGTTGTCATCGTCGTAGGTATATATACGAGAGGCACGTAGTCCAAAAAAAAAAGAAGTGGCTTTTCGTGTCTGGCTTGAGTTTTTCTTTACTGCTAAACCTCTATGTACAGCTACTACCCTATGCTTTATAATTTAGCTCCCCCGCGATGCTATACTATATATGCTTTATGAGAATGCAGTTTTTTTTTTTATTATTTCTCTCTTCTCCCTTTAGGCCACCCACTTGAGATATCTCTCTCTGGACCTCAACTACGGCGGTCTCTCTCTCTCTCTCTCTTCGTCCGGTCACGATTCCATATTATACTATATAGGTACCTCCTCCTTGCGGAAATAATAAGCTGCATATATACACTCTCTTCTCTTTCTTTCTCTCTAACTTCTTTTTGTTCAAATCTGGTGGTAAGCTACTGTTGCAAGCCATGCAGCTATATAAAATTGTACTGTTGTGGAAAAAAAAAAAGCTACTGTCGAGCTATATATATGCTGTGCTTTTTTATTTATTTCTTCCGACTTTATAAAGAGACCAACCCCGCTAATATAGCTTTACCAACCTGCGAGATATATCTAAATTTGCGGCTTCTCGTTTAATCTGCTTGCTTATTATCATTTTTTTTTTTTTTTTTTTTTGTTTTGTTCACTACCGCGAAGGTCGAAAACCGGATCACCAAAGTGTGACGATACATAAAAATTTTTTTTAAAGAATTTACGATATTATACGGCTAAGTTATATATTATTATGTTCTTATACTGAATACATATTAAAGTAAAATTTAATACTTTTTCACGCTTCATTAAATTCTCATTTGTATATGTTTGTGTGTGACCAATCAAGGCTTGTATATTTCGTGGAATTTTAAATATACTGAAAAAATTAGTTTGCTAAGCAACATAAGAATTGAAATATTATATATAGGTATGTATATATAAAAGATGACTCTGCGGTCAATTCGCGAATTGCACAAATTTTTTTTTTTTTATTTCTCGTGCTTGAATTTCAAAACGCAAATCGTATAATTCAAAATTCCAATGTCGAAATGCAAACTACTTAAAAAGAAGAAGAAGAAGCCAAAAGGAGGTGTGTCGAAATGCGATCGGTTTGAATTTTTTTTTCCCTAAGAGAAAAAGTATAACGAGTGCAAGCGTCTCTGGAAGTGCAAGCAGCGCAAATGATTAGAGAATGTTTTTCTTTTTTTTTTTTTGTCGTCACGAGGAAGCAAAGAATTCACTTACGTAAGTCGCAGAGCGAAACAGGTGCAACTTGGCTGGTTATTCTTCTTGTTCTTATTCTTTTTTTTTTTTTTTTCTTAAACTTTTTTATTCCGGAAATTAAGATCGGTAAGTGCACACGAGAAAATATTTAATTGGGAGTAGTATAAGGCTATTAATCGAAATTTTTTACTACTATATAATTATTCGAGCTTGATGTTTTAATGCAATTGTAATTTATAAGCGGAATTTTTGGGGAAAGTAAAATGGGAAAAACGGAAATAATAATTTAAAGGATTAAGCTCTCGTCGATCGGATACATGTATGTATACCTACCGATTTATTTATAAACTCTACACAGTGCGTAAATATAAACCGCGCCTATAAACCTATATATGAATGAAATATTTCTTATAAATTCAAGCTCTTTTTCTCTTTCTCTATCTATCTATATAGAATATATTTCCAATTTTATCTTATTTATATACAAATTTGGCACAAATATAAGTTTTTAATATATACATACATATTGAAGACATAATGAGTCTTCTTGAATAAACAGTAGCAAAAAATAACATGGCATAATTATAAAAAGACAGGTCGCTGGATGATGACTAAGAAACATTCTTCGCGACAATATAATAAATAAAAAAAAAAGATAAAAAAGAAGAAAATTAACGTGGTCGATGACAAACTAGCCTCTTCCAACTTTTTCTTTCTCTCTTTGATTTGTAATTCCATTTGAGATAGAGCGCTTAGTCACGCGTTTATATCAAAATCGCTTCTTTTTCTCTCTCAGGGGGGAAGCCGCAAAAATACAACGAGAGAAATAAATAAATAAATAAATAAAGAGAAAAAAGATGAAGCCTTGTTGCAACGATGAGGTTGTTGTCGTTGTTGTTGGTGCCAGAGATATCGAGTATCAGTAAAAGCGCATATACTCCCGCTTTTTTAGTTGTGATTGTATATCCACGACGACGATGTCGACGATATGCGTTTTGAGAAGTCCACGAAGGAGAAGAAGAAGAGTATATGTGTCGTTAAAAATAGGTCAGCAGGAAGTCAAACGTTGTTGTATATATCTATATCTATCTCTTTTTCAGTCACAACTTGCGAGAATCTTCGGGTATTATATATAGCACTATATACGTTAACGGATATTATTTTTAATTCACCCACGCATTTTGCTTCTGGCGAGCTTTTTGAATTTTGAGAGAGATATACTTTGTGGAAATGTTCTTTTTTTGATGATTTCGTTTTTTTTTTTTCATTTTTTTATATTTGGATGCAAGAGTCGTTAAGACGCTTCGTATTTATGACGGTATAAAAATGACTGGTGTTGGGCTATTTTTATTTTTTTAAGATATTCAGTTTTTGAGTTTTATGAAATTGAGGTGGATAGAAAAATTATTTTGTCTGATGTTTACAAAAAGAAATGTCTTTTTCTGATGTTGTTTTAAATTAAACAATGTTTAGCAGTGGGTTTGTGTATTTATTTTTAAATGATAAACTGATGATACCATTGTTGTTTTATTAGGATATTATAAAATCAATTATCATAATATTGTTTGATCAATAAAATGCTTTACCATGAAAAATGTTACGAGTGAAAATATAATTATTTCAATAAGCTTGAAATCCCAGTTTCAGATTTAACAAAAACAAATTATAATAAAGTAATTTAACGTATTACGTTTTAAACTCTAACAAATTTCATGATAAGAATACCTGAGACTGAGAGACAAAAAAAAAAAAAAAGACAGTCAAGATATTATGACTCGTGGGGAAGCACGCGCAAATTTTCTGTAGCTCTCTCTCTCTCTCTCTTTCCATCTTCCCTCGTATATACATTCGTCTAAACATAGATTGGCCGATCTTGGAAAATCTTTCGAGAAAGACAGAGAAAGAGAGTGAAAGATGCGCGACTATGCACTGCGAAAATGATTTGGGTCGAGGCTCTTTTTCCAAGCTCTCGTTAAATTTTTCCTGTTAAATACTTTATTAATCGCTAAATATCCTGCTGCTGATTAGGCTGAAACTATACGTGTCTTATAAACATTTTTCAAAATTTATTTGTTACTATACTTAAACGTATTTGAAAAATATGTATATCTATATAGATATATATATATATATATATATATATATATATATATATATATATATATACATATATTTCAAATACGTTTAAGTATAGTAAAAAATAAATTTTGAAAAATGTTTATAAG
>JAPYZE010008601.1:0-11907 GCA_030522805.1 Leptomastidea abnormis
GCCCAAATTTAAATAAATCATCAATTTTTAAGCAACTTTCTTGCAAAAATTTTCACGAAAACCTACCCTCAAATTTTACATAGTGATAGATCGTAATCTACTTAATCATTTTCAAAAATTATATTTCATTATATAGACTTGTGATTCACGCTCGAACCACCTTAATAAATGCGATACGCCTGGAACAAAAAAGAAACACTAATCTACGAGTGTCTCTCTCTCTCTCTCTAGTCATTTGCTGGCTATTTTTTAAAATAAGCCGATATATGAAAACTTAAATATAATCTAAAAAAGAAAAAATACTTTAAAAAAAATATACAAAATAAATACAGGTTACGTTTTAAATGGAAATCACTATTTTTTCCGCGAAATGTGTTAATAGGATCTCAAAATTGCTGCTGAAAATTTTTTCCAACTTTATGCGATTTCAATTATAAAATAATGCTCTCTCGCTCTCGCTAAAACTTTTCAGAGCAAATACAATGAAAAATCATATGTCATATATAGATTTAAATTATATTTGCAATTCATCGTTATTGCATTTATTCCGTAATTGCATACGTATTACTTAGCATTAACTTCTTGAGGGGAAACAAATTTTACGTTTATGACACATTAAATTTGTAAAAATAGGTAAATCAACAAAAATTTTAAATTTGAAAAAGCTTATTAAACAAAAAGTTATCATTTTCCACTACAATAATTTAACTGCGATGATTTGCAAGTTAGACAACACTTTTATCGGTTATGTTATTATAATAAAAAGATTACCCTTGACCTATAACGTAATAAATAGATATAAAAATAAGAGAAATTTTTTTTTTATATACCGGATTGCATTTAATCTATATAATTTTTTTCTATAGTATCGAGATCTTACGTTGAATACCAAATGATTTATGCATTTTCAGAAGAATAAGAATTGGAAAAGTCAAAATCAACATCGTTTATTCTGAAATTTGAATTGAGAATCCGCAAATTCGCTAAATTGATCTCGAAGAAAATCAGAATGAGAATCGGAATAAACGATGCGAGTTATGAATTTTTAAGACAATAATAATTTTCATCAAATCAGTCACGCACAGACACCACACCACAACACGACCGACGAGAGTAGAAAAGAGGGAAGGCCGCGCGCAACGAGCGCAGATAAAAGTCACGCGAGAAAGGGCGCTCTTATGCTATATACGATAGGAGCCAGCTAAGTATAGCCAGCTAGCCGGAAAATGCAACGATCGACGCGAGGAAGGAATAAAGAGAGTGGAAGAGAGAGAGAGAGAGAGAGAGAGAGAGGAAGGAAAATGCAATGGAGATGCAATACTCGAAGGGATATTTTTGCACGCTCGGGGGGTAGTCTTTCACGCGCGTTGCGAACCAGACGACGACACCACCACACACTGCACGCGACACAAAGGCTCATCCTCCTTTATTTTTACCCGCGCGAAGATTCTATACTGTAATAAGCTTCTTCAAATGTTATATGCAGCAGCTATACCATAGTATGTAATATATGTATATACCTATACTGCTGCTGACGGTAATCCTGTATATTCTCGCATTCTCATGTTTTTATTTCTTATTTATGAATTGACATCAGCTGTAAACTTACTACGATAAATTGATAAGATCAATTACTCATTTCCCGCTCTCTTTCTCTCTCGCGCCTGTTACGAGCGAGGATGAACGCGCGCTAACGGCGAATAGTTGGCGAATACTTTTCCAGCGATTCTTATAATACACCTACACTATATACCTCTATTCCTATTATTTGTTTTCATTGCTTCACTGCTGCAAATTCTGTATTCACAGCTGCATGAAATATTGTCGTCATAATATCGTCAGTCACCGTCGATCATGAAAGATGCGTTTACGAATACATATCCATCATTACTCGTCGCTCTTCTTTTTTTTTCTTTTCCCTTTTTTTTTCACAAAACAATTTTTCACTAGCTGCTCCAAGTGCATAGATACAACTTGTTATATCCAGGTGTTATTCGCCAAGTTGGGAAATATGCGCTTTGAGAAAAAAGTCAAGAAGAATTACGCACCAATAGATATATAATACCTATTATAATTCGCGCACACTTCAAAGAGATAGGTATGCAGAAAGAGAAAGAGATGCCGCCTTTTTTTTTTGTCAAAAGATTTATAGACCGAAAAAATGTATAATTTTCTGCTCGCACTCTCTTTCTCTCACTGCTTGAAATAATATCTAACAAGAAATTGAAACAAGCCGATAAGCAACAAGAAGAATAATAATAAACTTTTCATTCGCTTGAAAGAAAGTCTATAGTGATTCAAATTTTCTTTTTTTGCGATTTACTTAACTTAATAAATATGAAAATTTAATAGTAGCTTCGTGCAAGTGTGATGGCGCCCTCACTTCGTGGCGAAAGCCGTCAAAATTTCAGGACTTTTAATATACAGCGCTTATATGGCACGTCGTATTAAATCGCGGATTAAATAAATTAGGAGTTTATATAATTTAATACATGTGGTTAACAAAATTACAATCAATCAATTAATTTTGATATTTCATAAGACATGTGTAAGCAAATACAGCGGTATTGATGAGAAATCCATTTTACCTCTCATTTCGGGGTTAAAAAGTCAGCTGTGAGAGCCGCCGACGACGCAGTACGCGATATATATAGATATACACCTACCGCCTATGTGCTAAAAGTCCTGAAATTTTGTCAACTTTTAGCCACCATGGACGCTTAGATCGTTTTTCTTATCACCTCCAACGACTTGTACGAAGCAAAGATGGTTATATATAGATAACATTAATTACCTAATCAGCGCTTCGCAATGTAATAACGAAAATTTTTGTAATTATTTGATAATAAATAAATAAATAAATAAATAAATAAATAAATAAATAAATAGTAAATATACATATAGATAGATTAAAATTTTATCAAACAAAATTAAATGAATTTTACCATATATTTATGCTCGATGTAAACCGTACGTTAGAAATAAAACTGAATTCATAAAAAATAAAAATTTCATCAACTTATTTATATGGCTTAATGCTATTTAAATTAGCAGTGTATTTACTTACGTAGATTAAAAAATCAATACCGTATTAGAAATTGATATTTTTCGTTGATTATCTTATAAAGATGATAAAACGTCATAAAATCGGTATTTCTTGCACACATTAAACATTCATTTAATATTAAATTTTGCTATTGCTTTCTAAGAATTATCGAATAGAAAAAAAGTTACTAAAGCGTAGAAGAAAAATATAAATAAAAAGCGTGAACAATCCTAGCGAAGCATATACATGCCACGTCGGAGTTGTAGGCAAGTAGTGCAGGTCACGTATATGTACAATAATCCAACAAAGCTTGCGCGTAAAAAGGCCAGTCAAGCAGACTAAAGTAGCCAAGCTAAAAACAACCGTGTATATCTAAGCGGACAAGTCCAAAGTAAGGGAAAGAGAGAGAGAGAGAGAGATATGAGCAAGCAAACTGATAAGCGAGCAGCGCAGGCAGTCGTCGGAAGTGGGAGAAACCACACCGCGCGAGCTCAACGCTAATCGAGCGTGTGTGTGTGTGTGTGTGTGTGTGTACTGCTAATGCTACTGATCTATAAAAATGAAAAAATTGAAGACAAATAAAAATTATTTTTCCCTACAATGTAAGTCTGCAAACAAGGCTCACTGCGTGCCATAGACACACACACACACACACACACACACACACACACACACACACACACACACACACACACACACACACACTTTTTAATCATATCGCTCAAACAGTGCGTGGGTCTGCCCCATCAAATCATACGCGGCTACCCATCCCCATTGTCGGACGGAGCGCGCTGGGGACTCGATTCCGCTCTTCATCTCTCGCTCAGCTGCTGCGATAATACCTGCTGCGCGTGTGCGTCTATGTATGCACACGCACGCACGCACGCACGCATACGTTGTGTATCGACTTCAGAAACTTCATTTATTCATAGATTGGCTCGCTTCGAAATTGTCAACCGAGTAAGTATTTTCAGAGCAAAAAGGAGAGAAAAGCACACTTTTATATCACTGTAAAAGCAGGCAGCCACGGAATATACATATCGGTGCCATGGGCGAAGTAGGGGAACAGCTCAGAATATAGCGATAAAGACATACAGCTTTAAAATTATTACGAAGAAAGGCACAACATCAAAAATTATTGCAAAAAAATTATTACGAGTTGTACTTTTTTGCGATAATTTTTTTAATAAGTATTCTATTTATCCGGATATTTCACGGATAATTGACAATCTCATATTTCAATTTCGAGGCACGCAGGATGTAGAACACGCACACACTTTTCTCTCTTTTTCTCGCTTTATTTAGCACACCCCTCGTTTATGGATATATACATGTATGTATGCCCTGCAGCAGCAGCAGCAGCTCAAGCCCTATAGGCATACCTATGACGCATCTACCCACCACTATAGGCCTGTTATTACTTGAGGAAAGGGGAAGTTCCCAGCGAGCATTTTATGTATGTCGAGGAGAAAAAGCTAAGAAAGAGAGAGAGAGAGAGAGATGCTCGAATTTATTAGCTCGATTTAGCGCAAAAAAACAGCTAATACGCGTACAGTAGTATCTCTTCTGCGTGCTTATTATTCACTTTTGTAAATAAAAATTATACTCATTAATAATAATAATAATAATAATAATAATAATAATAATAATAATAATAATAATAATAATAATAATAATAATAATAATAATAATAATAATAATAATAATTCTAAATACTATGTTTTTAGATTTTCTGTGGAAAAACTTTTGACCAATTTGAAATAATGAGCTGCTTACAATAGTAACATTGATTTTGATCCCGCTTAAGACTATAGTAGTAATTATTAGTTTAATTAATTTTCTACTTTACAAAAGTACATGTACATATTATCATTTGAAAGATTACTCGTGAAGCTTTGCTAAATTTTGGCTGTTTATAAATATACGTTAAAGAATCTATAGTGGCAAAAAATTGAAAATTTTAAGGGATTTTATCAAAATGTTAAATTTTTTTGAAATATTTGTTTTTTGCGCTGAATGAATACTTTACATTAAAATTATCAAATATAAAATATATGAAATATTTAAAAGTTATTTTTTGTTAAAGTTTGAGAAAAATGATAAAAAAAAAAAACTTAAAGATGTAGTTTTGTATAAAGTAAAATAAAATTAAATGATCGATCGAAAATTTTCAGTAGCGGTGGCAGTGGCAGATGAGAAGAAAAAAGGTAAAAAGTATGAACGTCTTTTGAGATATCGAAACCCTTGCTCTCGCGGGGCTTAGATCTATTTCAAAGCAAGCTGCAGCAGACGGGGAATTACTATCCGCAGGCGCGTGTACAAGGTATACATGTGTACGCGCTCCTTTCGTCTTTAGCTCCATCAACATGACACGATCTCGAGAAAGGAAAGGGGATATTGGAAGTTGGCAACTTCCTTCGACGTGGAGGCAGTGGCAGCGGAGAAGAAGACGCACGAGCGCAAACGAGCAGCCGATTCTCTTTCACTTATTCCCTCCTGTCTTCCCTCCACCTTGCGTATACATACCTATATATACCTATACACACGCGCCCCTAATTCAACTTTCGAGCTTTATCTCATATCGGTCTTAGGATTTACTTAAAGGTCTTGATAAATTTCTCTCTAACATCAACTTCATCCTGTTTAACGTCATTATTATTATTATTATTATTATTATTATTCATTATTATTATTATTCATTATTATTATTATTCATTATTATTATTATTATTATTATTATTATTATTATTATTATTATTCAGCTATTTTCTAAAGTATATAATGTATAAATGCAAAGAAACGCATGAGAATAAAAAAATTATGATAATTTTAATATGTTATATTTTTCATAAATTCTCTGTGATAAAAGCTCCCTGAATAATATGCACATAAGTGATAAAAAAATTAATAATTAAATATTGTGAATCGCTCACTCGCTCGCTGCAACCTAGAGTTTTTAGATGGTAACTGGAGAGGCTTTCCGATGTGCCCCACCACCAACTCTCCTCAACTCGTAATTTTATCCGAGCTTCTTTATCTTCTGCATCCGATTAGAGTCCAATTACCGCGTGGCAAACGTAACCTTTCGCGGCGGGACTGACTGACTGATTCCTTTAATCCGACCAACAATTTTCCCGTCGTTCTTGAACAAGAGCCTACCTGCTTGCCCGCCCGCCTGCCGGCCTGCCTACCCACGCGTACATTGAAAAAAATAGGGGACAAATGCAAAATGCCGATCGCGCGCATCTACGACTATTATCTAACTATACATATGACAACAAGATAATGAGAGTTTACGTTTGTGCAGATATTCGTCAGCCATGAAAATTTTTTGTACCTAATTTTAAACAGTGGACATAATAAATTATCATTTTCATCTTGCTACTATAGTATCACAAAACAATATTTACATGTACTTTTAGAAGATTAGGCGCAAGTGAAAAATAAACAATTAAAGTTTTCTTCTGTAAATTAATTCCAGAGTAATTTTTATTGTATAGATAGGACACGTTTTATAAATTAATTACAAGAAGTACTTCTCTTATATAATTTTAAAGAGAACAATTTCAACATGTAAAATGGTAACAAACAAAATTATTAAAAAATATGAAAAAATTTCAAAGTCTAAGAATGATTTTTAAAAACTTATTTTTTACTACCTACGTTGATTAATTCAGTCAGCAAAAATTTTTTACATGTCTTTATTGCACGCGTTTTTTTCATGGAAAATCAAAACAATACATAGCTATATCACGCAACGTAATGCAAAGGGTGGTAAAAGATTATCAGTTAAAAAACATGATAAATTTTCATTTGACACAAAACTAAAGACAAGAAATAACAAAAGAAAATAATATATCACGCAAGGACAGTAATTTAAGGAAAAACAAATCAAATGAAGAGAAAGCACTCGAGTCTAAAGCTGCTTGATTGCCTATTAGTCTTTACTCGTTGTTAAAATTCGAATAATCACGTTAATGTACAACGAAACGAATGAACACACACACACACACACACACACACACACACACACATACACATCGATACTTCTCACCCGTATACAGTAAAAATCTCAAAAACTGCATGTCGATAAACGAAAGCACCAGCAAGGATGAGCAAGTAAATCAGTATTTGAAAAGTCGCGCGCGCGTATGTATATGTATGTGCGTGAAGCGATAGACACGGAGAAACTGTCGAGCGGTCCAGCGAGGAGGTTTCAACCCCCGGGGCCGTCACCGCTGCCGCCGGGCAGCATATATCATAACCACTTGAGAGAGGAAGAGGGAAAGAGAGAGAGAGAGAGAGAGAGAGAGCAGATGGGGGCTCTGAGAGGAGACATGGCTTACGCCGTCGTCATGGAGACACGTGCGCGCATTTTCACGCCGGCGCGTACTACCTGCTACATTACTGCTCTCTCTCTCTCTCTCTCTCTCTCTCTCTCTCTCTCTCTCTCTTTGTTACTTTGGTACCTGCGATACTTCACTCGAGAAGTATCTTTTTTTTTTTCATTTTTATTCGCTTGCCTCCTCTTGCTCTCCCTCGCTTTTCTAGTTTTCCAGTTTGTTGGGCAATCGTTTGGCAACAGGTCTCGCTCAAGGCGCACTGTAATGTACATATGTACCTACCTACCTACCTACCTACCTACCTACTTCTAGAAGACTCGGTTATTTGATTTCATAAGTGTGATATCGTGGAGCGATGCTTGTTTGTCGTTTTGAGAGCTTGGTATAGTGGAGGGGAAGAAAAAGGGGAAAGAAGTCATGTAGATGACATTTTTTTAAAAGTTTAAATACAACGGGAATAGGTATGTTATAAGAGGGTATGTAAAGTTTGAAAGATAGGGGAAGATGGTGTATTTTGAGAACAGGGTAATTTGAGAATTCAAGGATAATTTTGGCACGAAAGGAGATAATCGAACCAAACTTGGGGAATTTGTTCTAGATGTTAAATCCCTCTTTTCCTCCAAAACCTGACTCATTTGGTGCTCTAGGCGATTTTTAAACATTTTTTTTTTTTTTTTTTTTTTTTTTTTTTTTTTTTTTTTTTTTTTTTTTTTTTTTTATTTTTTTTTTTTTTTTTTTTCCCCGACGGTTTCTCTAGCTTTATTCCTTACTGAGATATCTACATTTTAAGTAATGTGCTAACCAAAAGTCAATGTTAAAGATGGGCAACTGCTATATGATTTTAAGATGCAAGAATCACGAGATTTCAATTATCTGTAACTTTGGACAGGATCAATATTTTTTAAAGCGATAAAACTTAAATGGAAGCTTCATCTAGTATCTTTAATTTAAGTGGTTATATAAGCATTTTGCTCTTTTCAAATTGAAACTACGATTAAAAGAGCTAGCTCATGTATTTTATTTTTTAAGCTGAAAAATAGAAAAGATAGAAAAATTGGTGAATTTCAAGAAGGTGTATCTCGAGAACCATTATTTCAAAAGACATGA
Source organism: Leptomastidea abnormis (assembly GCA_030522805.1). Lineage (NCBI taxonomy): Eukaryota > Metazoa > Arthropoda > Insecta > Hymenoptera > Encyrtidae > Leptomastidea > Leptomastidea abnormis. The sequence continues at coordinate 8,497 of JAPYZE010008601.1, forward strand.
GCGGGGGCTTCAATTTTTTATTGAAGAGTGTAGTTTAGAAGTACCATCAAGATTTATGCTTGGCATTTGATATTGCGCCTCGATTCAGTGATTCTGCCTTTACCCCGCATATTTCTGGTTTTATCCCATCAAAAACCAGAAGAAGAAGCGTTTCTACATATTTTAAAATAAAAATTGAACAATGACATTTAACAAATCGGGACAAGGTGGATCTTCTAATTAACGGCCTATCGATTAAAGTTCCTCTTGTCCGAAAAAAAATATTAAAAAACAAAAAAGTTACAGCCAAAACAAAACTACTTTTCTCAAAATACCCCATCTTCCCCTATATAGAAAAAAAACCCGCTCGTTGTAGTTCATGCTCTGGAAAACGCAAACAAGTGCACCGAAGTGAAATATTGCAACTTTTGAAAAAATTTTTCAATTATTTATTGCTATTGGAAGTTTTATTTAAACCTATATAAAATTAATGAATGGCCTTTGATATTGTACTTTTTTTTTCATTAATCAATTAAAAAATATATTTTTAATATAACGGAAACAGTACACCTACGCGCGTATAAATGTTTTAATCGTCACACAAACATTTCAACAAGTTTTCTATCTCTATAACTATAGTTATAAATATTTCAGATATAAAATTAAAAAAAGCTCAATTTCACATGTACTTCAATGACACAAATTTTATTGTTTTAAAAAATGAATTGTCAAAGCGCAAAAGTATTATAAAATTACATATTTGAAAATAAAATTTAAAAAAATTAGTAAAGTGATTATAAACAAATTTAACTTGGTGTATTTTACATTGTGAAAAGTAGATTATGTAAAATAAGTATTTTTCACGTTAGTGTTATACACGCTGTATCAAATACCTTTTTTTTTAACTGCATGAAATTTTTACAAGCCCGAGTACCAATTTTTTTAAACTCAGCTATTTTCTCTTTTTTTTTTTTTTTTTTCCCGAAACACTTACTCGAAATTTGATGCGAGATATTTCCTATTGATGAAAAAAAGGTCTGCCGTTATTTTCTTGCTCCTGCACATGGATGACCTGCCAATAAAAACAGAGATGAAAAAAGTGACGAAGCAATGCTTTACATCGAGCAAGTCTTACAAATTTAAATAGAGAGGCATCGCTTGTTTTTTATCTCTCTTACCCTCAGCTCGAGTTTTCGCTTCTTTTTTTCAAATACAACTTCAATGCACAACTTGCAGTTTTTTTAAATTTTTTGTTTATTTGGTAAAATTTGTGTCGTATGAAGCTGCACAGATCGTTCTGTTGTTCTGCATGTTATCGAGCGAATTATAAGTTACTTATTCGATAAAAATTTAAAAAAAAAACCGTGAAAGGCTGGAGATGACAGACAAAAATATTCAAATATGAATGGATTTTTATTTAAATCCAAGCTACCATTAAATATCTGCCACTTGCTACTACTAATGTTTTAAGTATTGTTCATTCGCAAATTTCATCTTTTAATCAATTTCGATATAAAATAATTATGAAAATAGATCCGTGTCAATTTAATATTATAATAAGCTATAATGACGAAGGTATTAATTGTTGGGGTAAGCCACAAACCTTCGATTTCAATCTGCCTACACGTATAAATGAGGATGAAACAATCGATTGCGATGGCAAATCTGCAAACAATTACAAAACTGGCTGAAGCTGTATAGTAGTGTAAATTTTGGGAATGCTAAGGATGTTCAGAGTCATCCCCCGTAGTCATCGTTCCAAGCGGTAGAGCTTACAGCATTATAGGTAGGTAGCAGCAGCAGCAGCAAGTAGCAGGCAAGGAAGCGAAGAAGGAGGTGGAGCTTGCCTGCGGAGAGCGGGGAGGCAGGCCGGGTTAGGGAGAACGAGATCTCTCTAACTCTTTCCAACGAGATCATTCATTCTACATCGCAGCAGAGTCGGCCTTTACGTGCGCTTCTTTCTTCGAGGCGCTTGTGCGCGAGAACCGCATCCAGCCAGCCAGCCAGCCAGCCGTCCGCACATCGGAATAGATTAGCTCAATCTCGGGGTCAGCTGATAGCGGGAATGGGGGCATTAATTAGTCACGGAACTTCGAGCGCCATTAAAGGCTCGCTGAATTATGGAGAGAGAAAGCGCGTGCCCAGCTCTTCTCGTGCCCGGATATGAGGCTCGTTAATACATCGCCGCTTGTATATAATACTATTATATATATAATATGTTCATGCCGACTATGAACCCCTTTCACCGGGCTGTTGCTTGGCCACTAGGTTCGAACGAACCTAGGTTATCCATTTGAATCAACAACAACAACAACAACAACAACAACAACAACAACAACAACCGGGCTTTCATACACACACACACACACACGCGCGCGGGCACACACACTTTTGTCCCTTTGTCTTATTCTCGAATTCTCTCGATGTGTATATGATCCGCTTGGATGTACTACGTGTGTGTGTGTGCCAAGTTGGCAGGCTGAGCATTCCTTGTTTCGCTTGCGAGTAGCGAGATGAGCGAGCGATAACTTTACTCGATGTCCCCCTTTAACCCCCCCCCCCTCCCCCTTCCTTCACCTCTGTACACGAGTGGTTTGCTTAGGAAGTAGCCAGCGCACATGAATGTCATCCCTTTGTCGATCGGGTGACCAGCCGAACTGCTTTATTGGCTTGCTATTCTCCTGACCTTAGCTTCACTGTTCGCTACCAAATCTTGTTAATTCTAATAAATTACATTTTATCCTACCAGCTAAAAATGATCGATTATCGATTATCGATTATTATTATTATTATTATTATTATAATTATAATTATTATTATTAGGTACTATTATTATCATCATTATTAATTTGAAAATTTATATATAGTCGACAAGCGAATATATGCCCTGCATTTCGAATTAATTCTTTAAAAATATATTTTTAAATTTTAATAAAATAAATTATTATATACCGATATAGGAATAATTATATTGACTGGTGGGTAGATCTTAACTATTTGAGCTACTCTGTTTCAATGTATACGTATACGTATTAAATATCTATATGCCACACCTACATATTTATATCCAAGTGGGCCATATGTTGATATGTGTGTGTGTGTGTGTGTCTTTGCAATCACCAAAACCACTTGTATCATCATCATCACCATCATCAAGCGGCTTGCGAGCTGTCGTCAAAGCCATATCCATCGCATGTGGATATTACATAATCCACAGCGACAGCCACTAGATATATAGTTAGCAGCAGGTCAGAGTAGAGAGTTGGTTGGCCAAACGCCGTTAGTACATCAGGCATGTATGTATAATATACATACCGTGCAATAATAATTGCCGGCACGCAGTGTCATTTCACAAATAGCGCCTGCCTCTATATTCGCAAAGACAATCAACCGCAATGACCTTCCTTGCTCTCTCTCTCTCTCTCTCTCTCT
>JAPYZE010008610.1:0-10842 GCA_030522805.1 Leptomastidea abnormis
TATATTTTAGGATGTTGCAGGAAGAGTAAAAGTAAATTTTAAAGATGCTGAAAGCTTGAGAGTTTTGACTAAAACTTTGCTGGCACATGATTTTAATTTACATGTTGATATTCCTGCAAAACATTTGGTACCAGCTCTTCCTTTACGCTTGAATTACATTCTTTGGATAGAAGATCTTTTGAAACACAGCGGTATTAATGATTTAACATCCGTTCATGGAATAGATATAGGTAATAATTTGAAATATAGTTATTAAGTATGTAATTATGTTCAATTTGTTTAATTTAAAAATAATTTTTCTTTAGGAGTTGGAGCAACATGTATTTATCCTTTATTATTTTCAAAAATTTATAATAGCAAAATGACTGGGACTGAAATAGATCCTGAAAGTGTGACCTCAGCATTGAAAAATATAGAAAATAACAATTTGCAAGATCTCATTAAAGGTATTTAGATATTTAAAAAAAAAAAATGAATAATAATAATAAATACTTCAAATAGGAAAGAAAATTAATGAGATAATTTTACAGTTATTCTAGTCAAAAAAGATCATATTATTAAAGAGATCTTCCAAGAAAAAGATGTATATGATTTTGTGATGTGCAATCCACCATTTTTTAAAACTGACAAGGGTCTGGGAAAAAAGTTGAAACAAGATCCTCCTAGAAATGCTCATACAGGAAATGAAAATGAATTGGAAGTCAAGGGTGGAGAAAGAGAATTTATATTACGTTTAATTAATGAAAGCACAGAGTATAAAAACAGGATAAAAATCTACACAACAATGTTTGGACAAAAAAGTAGCTTAGGTTTTATAAGAGCTGAGCTTTTAAAAGCTGGTATTACTAATTCTACATGGACTGAGTTCTGTCAAGGCTTTACTAAAAGATGGGGTATAGCATGGACATTTGCTTCTAAAGAAGATATAGATTTAAAGACTGCACCTGTGATAAGAACAAGAACTGAAGTACAAAAAATGAAGAGAAATAAATCCATGGAAATCGTTTTTCCAGCTAAAGAAAATTTAAGTTGCCTAGATGCAGTTGTTACTGCTTTGCAAAAATGGATTACTGATTTAAAAGTAAGTCTTAATTATATGATTTTTAACTGTCTTATTACTTATACATTATCTTAATAAATGTATACTGAACTTTTTTGAGCAGATTGAAATGAAAGAAATAGAATTTGGTGATGATGAACATCCTTGCTGGGTTTGTCAACTCATAGGATATACTGACACATGGACTCACTCTCGGAGAAAACGACGTATAGCCATGAGGGAGGAAGCTTTAAAAAAACAGAGAACTGAAGAAAATGCAGAAGTACACGAGACTGAAGAATCGAAAGAAGCGGAATCAGATTCTACAGCAAATGAAGATAAACCAGCTAAAAATGCTGAGCCTATTTTAGTTTGCACGTTACTTGTTGGAGAGAAAAACGAAGAGGATGATGATGAAAATGAAAAGGAAGAGGATGATAGTGAAGAAGAGGATGCCAATGACAAGAAAATGCTCAGGATTTGCATGCTCTATGATAGTGGTTCAGGAGGTAAACTTAGTCTCGAAACTTTACGACAATTCCTAGTCAATAAATTAGATATTCGCGAATTCTTTCACAAGCAACACCCTAGCAAGCCAAATAAGAAAAAAAGAAAAAAGAAGAAAAAGATGACAGTTGAGCCATTATAATGGATTAATGAATTAAAAGAAATACATCAAAATGAAAAACTGTAATTTTGCATATAAAATTGTTTATTTAATAAGGTCTTCTTTACCAAATTACATAACAGATGATATATGTAAATCATGGTACTTAATTTTATTTATAGTTAATCCTTACACGCTAATATCATTTTGTATGGTACAATGTTTACTAACAAGTGCAATACAGCATTCAATGTAACAAACATAAAAAACAAACACTAACTTCTGATGGTGTTTTTTTATTTATAACAAGATTTTTTTGACATCTCTGTTCAATAAATTCAGTTTTATCTTTAATATTATCCAAGACTGATTTAATAAAATAATTAATTAAAAAAAAAGAAAGAAAAAAAAAGTATGAATTTTTAAGTGCAATGGATTAATTGACATAATAATTTAAAGTTCTTTTAAAGATGTCAAGATAGTTTTGATGCGTATGTTATTTACGCTATTTTCAAATTTAACAATCTGATTAAAATACATCCAGAATACAGGACGCTTTTGTATAGTTGTAAGCTAAAGCCTGATGTCAACTTGATTATATTTTTGCAATTGATTTTAACTTTGTGACTAATAGTCACCGCACCCTAAAGATTTCATCAAAGCGTGTGTAATAAGGAGATTAACATTTGGTAACAATAATCTTATCAACTCTTCTACTACTACTACTTACAGTACAGTGCTTATCTTCTAAACTGAACACTACAGTTATAACAGAAATTTAAAGTAACTTTTCGCTCGCTGTTATTTGGTTTTTCTTTTCTTTATAAAACAACTTTCTTTTCATAGCAACCTAACTATTACATATTAACCTTATGTTATTTTATTCAAGTCTATATACGCAGATAGTAATAGAAAAAGAAACCTATACAGAATCAAACGTTCCCTACAAAATTTCAAACATATTTATTAACATTAAAAATTGAAACAACTACCCTAGCTCCACAAATGAGGAACAAAAAATTTGAATTAACTTTTTACCACGCATACGATAAATTCAACTGACAGATGAAGGAAGCACTTTGGTGTTTCATTTATTTTCTATCATTAGGTTTCAATGCATTAGATCGAATTACAGTAATTCTTAGAACAAGGCAACAAATTAAAACTAAAATTTTACTTTAAGACATATGTAATAATTTTCAAAAATTCTTAATTCAAAAAAAGAACGGCATAAATGCGTTTTTTCTTAACATCTCAATTAAATGACAATAAACTTTTTTGCAGAAAAAAAATTGAAAAAATATAATTTCAAGAATGAAAAATTTTAATAACTAGATTTGCTATAAATGAGTTTTTATAGCGATATAAAATTTCCACTTGTACAATTGTCATCACTGGAATTCGATTTTCTTATTCATTAGCGCAGTCTTCGTTTGTAATATTTTTAACAATATTACTAAAACCTGAGTATGTCCAATGATCTATTTTAAAGAATAATTAAGTAACCTGCGTTGTCTTTTTTTGTACATTTATATAATTTTTTCAATGTAATAATAAAAATTATAACTAAAGAAGAATTTTTAAAAACTTGTGTATCAGCTTCATTGACAGTCATTTGTATTGAAAATTTAATTATATGCAAGAATCTCACAAGTTTCATTTGTTCTACAGTAATAACAAAAGCCTACTTAAAATTATGTTTTTGTCCGCAAGTTAAATTATTATTATTGTTATATTGTAGCTTTTTAATAAGCTTCTATTTAAAAACAAAAAGCTTTTAAATTTAATTTGTAAGATTTAATAAAAAGTTATAAGCACCTTTAAGAGAATCGTTATTAACATAGTCAAATTATAAAAAGGAACAAACAATTGATAATAATTATAAATATTGTCTAATAAAGTCAAATTGAATAATCAATGGTCTTTAATCAATATCCATACATTTTTTATAGCATTTTGGCTAGAAAACTAGAATTGTAGTGCATAAATTATTGTCTTTATTTATTCGTAATACATATTTATAATAAGTTTTAAACAGAAAAAAAAAAATAAAATATGCAGCTTTGAAAATAAAATGTGCATATTACAAAAATTGTTGAATGTTTTTTATACTTCAAAGTTTTCTAGTCAAAATAGAAAATGCAAAACTTTTATACCTTTCACTCTAACATTTAACATTCTTTCAAAAATTATTTATTAATGTCGCTTTATTCCTCGTAGCGTGGCACTTGCTTTTTGTATATCTAGCAACAGTCATATTTATTGAAAACAGAACTTTTAACACTCTTTTACGCGTCTTCAGGAAACTATTTACTCTTTTTCTTACTTACAATCAAACAATTTTTGTTTATTTCTCTGCTTACCATTATGTAATAGGGAACAATGCATTTATATAATTTTTGATCTTAGTTGATATTTAACTAATATGAGAAATCGATATTGCTTTACTTTCAAATATCTCAAAGTATAAAAGCGTAACACCTGTACGCTCAGGATGCGTGTATTTAATCATTCAAATCCATTTGATCATTAATCTTAAAAATGTTCCAGAGTAAACAAAAAGTTACTGCAGAGAAACGAGGTCTCGAGACAGTTGGCATATATCGGTTAAAGAAACAAATGAGCAAATTATAAAGTTTATCGATGCAAGCTCCCTACTTAGAAAGACTAGGATGTACGTTCGTTAAAAAGTCGTGATAAAAGTGGCAGCGATTGGTGCGAGCCCAGAGACACGACGCTCAGCTTTCAGCCGCTACAACCGGTTCTTTCTTCTCGTCCGTGGTTGGGCTAATTGAATTGCCGTTAATCGCATCGAGCGAGTCACCAGCTGCAATAGGCTGACGCTTTGTCATCTCAGCCTTAAAGTTCTCAATATCCTGCTGACTTATTTGCACGAAGAGAATGCCATTGATGACATTGAGCATGTCGAGAACACTGCCCATGCTTGGCGGCTGGATCTGGATAGGAGGTAGGCTCACACCCGTTTTGCCCGTATAAATTTCATTCATTTTCTTTTGTAGCACAACCGCTTGCTGAGTTAGATGTCGGAGACAATCGCTGCTTTCCTTTGTTTTTTCGTGATCCTCGCCCAGCTGTTGTTTGTAGATCGCATAAGTCTCCTTTTCGTTGTTAAGTGCGGCACGGAAGTCACCCATGCACGACTGGGTGCGTGCAACCAAATGATACGACACCGCAACCTTAAGCGAGCGAGGTCCATGGTAGCGTAAGTTTAGGCTTAACGCATGCTCTAGGAAGCGCAACGACAATTCGTACTCGCCAACCGCATGCAAAATTAGCGAAATGTTGCTCTGAAATTTTTATAATTAATTATTCACAATGCTTTGAAAAGATAATTAATATTGTTAAAATAGGTGATGGCTCTTACATCAAGGAGCGCCACTTCTGGATGATCTTCACCGCATACAAGTAATGCTAAATATCTAGCTCTGTATAAAAGTCTTAAAGATGCAGAAACTTGACCGTTTGCAAATGAATATAGGGCCATGTGGATCTGAAGAGTAAATTTTATTTAAATTTAGAACCTTTTTACTAAAAAAAGTTTATAAAATCATGTAATATAAAACAATTCTACTTACATATTCAGTTATTGTGTAAGGATGATCAATGCCATTAACTCGTTCTGACATAAGGACGGCTTTTTGTTGAGTCGCCAGAGCTTCCGCGTGATCACCCATGATGTAATTCAGTCTCGCAAGCATACGTAAGCATTGTGCGATTTCGGGATGCATGGCACCGTAAACATTATTTAACAAATTGAGAGCCTCGTTTATGAGTTCGTAACCATCCTTTAGGTATCCCTGCTGAATTTTGTTCTGGCCGGTTGTATAAAAATTATAGGCGTCACTAGCCTGATAAAAGAAAACACAAGCAAAAATATTCATTATACAATTAAGTTGACAAGAAGACAAAAAAATAAATAGAGGAAAAATTTAATTCTTACTCTAGGATTAATGTGCTTTACAACAGGGAAAATATTAAGGATATCCTCCTCAAAAAATGTAGCGCGATTCTTATTTTCAAAATTGTACTCGCGTAGCAGAATCTGAATACCCGTTTTAACACAAAAGGCGCGCAGTAACGAAATCTTTTGTAAATGGAAGTGGTCAATTGTTGCATCTAGAGACTCCGGCGTTGGGCACTCCCAGTCATAGTAATATTTTAGGTCGACTTTAATTTGTTGCCATAACGATTTCGAAGTTAAAGATGCCCATTCGACTTCAGACTGCGAAGGTCCATTGTTACGACCCTTTCTCTTGTTGCGACGCTTCGCTGTTTTACTTTGCAGTTCTTCGAGATTCATCTGGGGATGAATGACTTGTGCTGACGATAGGAAACAGTTTAGAAAATGACTTATGGCAGCAGATAAGCTCATTAATTCAGCGCCCTGGAAATTAGTAGATTTATCAATAATAATTTTGCTTTTTAGACAAGAATTTTCTTTTTAACAATCCTACCTGCATATAGGATGTAAAAATGTGTTTCGCCGATCTAAGAAGCAACTCAGATACAGCGATGCGATGAAGATATTGTAAATGAGGTACTGCAGCTAACATAGCTGCTAGTTTACCGAGATATCGAACGTTGATTCCTCTACCATGTAAAGCTTCTACTAAAGTTGTGCCATCCATGGCAGCTGGTGTATGATCCAAACATTCGCGAATCTAAAATATCAATTTGTAGAAAATCTTATATGAAAATGTACTTTTCACTTACGAATGTTGGCAGTTGGACGGTTAATAAAAAGTCTGCTGCGTCAATAACGAGCTGTCTTTGCTTTTTTAAAGCTGGTCCATTTGGATCCGCATGATGCACGCCAGGTGAAAAAACATCCGGATTAAATTTGACGTCGAACTCTGTTTCGCGCAAGCTGCCGACTGCAGCGGCTGCTTTACGCACTATTTCTTTTGTACTTTCTTCCACTGTGAACAAGAAGAAAGAAAAAGTTAGTATTATTTTTTTAATGGATGTTGTTAAAATTAAAACTAAAAAAATACATACATTCCTGTTTTTCACCACCCGTTATCGAGTCGGTAATGCTCTCAACGATTTTTTTGGCTTCGTCAGCCTCAATCGATGACTGAGCTGAATTTTCTTTATTGCTATCGACAACCGCATTGCTTTCTTTTTGTTCTTCTTTTTTCTCTTCCTTCTTTTCTTCCTACAAACAAAATTATTGATGTAAATAGTTAGATCTATGCTTAATCGTTTATCCTTAAGAAAGATTTAATTTCTTACTTTCACAATGTTTTCTTTTTCCTTTTGAGCCTGTTTGGCTGACGTAAGTTGCTGCAAGTGCACTGCAGCATGCTGGATAAATTGAACGTATCTCGTTTCTACGAACGAATCGATTAATTCTTGTCGGAGACAAGCTAATTTGTGCTTATGTTCAACTGGAAAGCCGAGGGCTCGTGCCTCTTTGCTTAATTCAACGCCTTCGACTGTTATCAAATATTAATAATATTTTAATACAAATTTTCATTTATTTAAAAAAAAATAAAAGCTATTAATATCACAGAACAAAACTTACGTTTCAAAAAATTGACATCAGGAGGAAACGTTCGCAAGAGATCCAAAACGTAGTGACGCGAATCATTACCGATAATGCCCTTGCATTCGACACTGCTGCAAAGCTCGATCTCTTCATTAGCATCGTTGATAACTTTGTGCAGAAGAATTTTGAGCTGCTGACCGGCTTTGCTTAGCTAAATCAAAATTAAATTTTTAAAAAATTATTATTCCCAAATTGAATAAATAAATGTAAAAATTATTTTACCAATTCGAGATATTTTGGATGAGTGAGTACAGTCTTTCCAAAGTCAATGGAGCCGTAAACAACGGACTGCTCCTGTTCGCGTTCCAAAATTCCTGGGATAATCGATTGTGCGGTAACACGATATCCTCTGTAATCAATAACAACAGTGCCCAGAGTATATAGACCGGGTAGATCAACAGCCGCATATACCCTGACACCCTGGAGATCGTTGCGAGGTGCTACGAAAGCCGCAGCATCGCCACCCAACTCCTTGTAATGATCGCGCACATCAAAACCAAGCGAAAAAAATATATTGTTCCAGATGAACATTTGCATCTTGGGCTCTTCGCCTGGATTAATGGCCATGACGTTGCCGTCTATCACAGCCACTGCACCACGTGTCGCAGCTGCCACAAAATCACTGTGCACCTGGTTATTATCACAAAAAAAGGAAACATAATTATTATTATTAAAGTTTAGAAATATTGAAAAATTCCAGGCATTCAATATCATCATTAAAAATTCACCTTAAAAATAGCCCGTTCTCTCAACAGACGTTCTGGCAGATTTTTACGTGGCAGTTCTCTTGTGGTCTGTAACTCTTCGTTCCAGTCACGCGTCTGACCAGGTATATGCTCCTCGTAGCCCAGCTTCGAAGAGAAGGCTAAAAGTTAGCAATAATCGAGTTAATAAGTGCTTGCATACTGAGGTGCGCACCAGGCGTAAAGTTGATAGGGTGTAGCGACGCGTTCAAACGGATGTCTCTGAGTACGTTTGCGCTGCATCGCTGCAAAGCCACGTTTAAACGACGGACTCAATTGATTAAGTAACTCGATCAGACTGTGACAGAGATGACTCGGTGCAGCTGGTTTCGGATTAAAGGTCTCCTTGCTGGACTGATTGACAAAGAAACCACGTGCGCACGCGGTCAGATAATAATGTTTGTCCTCGAGCGTGACCACGTGCAGGTACATGAGATCACCGTGTAGCTTGCGATAACCAGGCGGCGGATTCCAACCCGAGGTGGTGAGTACTTTTAAACAAGGCGGACAACGCTGTTCTTTAGCTTGTGGTTGAAGTGGTAGCAGCGGTCGATCTCGGCAACCTGGTATTATGTAGTCAGGCGGTGTACAATCAACCGAATCTGCTCTGGATTTTTTTTTCTCCATTATATCGCCGTTCGTCACGACGTTTAAAAACGATAAGCTGCTACATTCGACGCCGTTGTACGCGTCTGCTGGATCAACGGATTTTAATAGATCACGCACGTGTCGCACGTGAATACGAGCTTCGCGCATTGTGTATGGTTCTTCGACTACGCGTATAATTGAACCTTCTTTCAAACCCTCGATGTTTTTTAACTCGGCAAAATTGTCGAGGGTGTTACCGTCTAATTGTAATGAAAAACATGTACGGTGACAAGTGTCTTCGCGATCCATTAATAATTGATGAATCTCCTGTTAAATTTCATTATATTTGTTATTAATTAATTATTAATCATTTTTTTTTTTCACGAGTAAATGTAAATTTTGTAATAATTACATGACCAACCTGAACGAGTTCCATACTCGAGACTTGAATATCAAATGGCTCAGCACCGGGACTAACGATTTTTACTGTAAAACCCATATCTTGTATAAAAACGACTTCCTGCTCGTTATTAGATTCCTTGTCTTTTTCTTTGTCCTCATCGTTTTCTTTTTCATTTTCACTCTTTGCGTCATCTTGATTTTTTTCTTTTTCATTTTCTTTGGTGGCCTCAACTTCGCCTTTCTCCAATACGTTTTCCATCGAGTTGTTACTGGTGTTTCCAGGTTCCTCCTTTCCATTTTGTTTTGCCACTGGAACTATAATAAATCAAGAAAATTATTATTATTATTTTTTTTATTTCAATTTTATAATCTTGATATTTATTAAATATTAAAATATAAATAAGTTCTATAAATCGAATTTTATCGCATATTTAAATTATTTTAACGCAATCTGCAAAGGAAAAAATAAAAAAAGTAAGCTAGTTCAACCGTAGGCCAAGGAGGCGACGATGAGAGTCGTATAGTTTAATGAAAGAATTGGGGTCTGATGTCGAAACTCTTTGAATATAACAACAAGACCAACTGAATTGCCAATAGCTCATAGACATATCGTTATAGCCTACCTAATTTGAAACCAATCAAATCTCACGTAGTACAATCCCCTGCAATATCAGTGAAATTAAAAATCGCTTTTGAAGTTGTCTCACTTGCATCAAAATCTTTACCGGTCTTATGTATGGAGCTTGAAGAAGCTGCTCTATACAAGGAAAACCCCTTTTTTGTCATTCATATAATACACATGCATCGTAAAAGCTCATACACGTCGTCCATCAGTATATCTACATATATTTCTTTCTTTCTGTCTATATGCAGTCGTCATGTCGACTCTTAGCTCTCGGCAGTTGAAGCTTTATAAATAAAACAGCAATGTAAATAGTCTCTCACTCTCTCTCTCTTTCTTTCTCTCTCTCTCGAAATGCCGTACTATTTTCATCGATCTTCGCGCTTGTGGAGGGCTATAGTATATAGCAGAAAGCAGCAATAGCGGCGGCGGGCCTTGTAAGAACGTTTTCTTTCGTTTTTCTTATCTCTCTATATCTATTTGCTCACGCCTTGCATACGCTGATACATACATACATCTCTCTACCATGATTTATTTGTCATGACGCTCTTGGATGCTGTTGATGTGTACTGAAGCTAATCAATTCTATTTCTTTCTTTATTTTTTTTTTTTGCAAAGATTCAATCAATTAAGAATATATAGTCGTGAGAGAGTTGAAAATTTTAATAGTTATCGTTATTCCGAAAGATATGGATATATAGTTTGAAGAAAGATAAAAGGGATGATCGGTGGTGGAGAGTTTTTTTTTAAAGATTAGAAAATAATCTCGTTATCTATTTTCTCACGTAAATATACTATTTCTATATAGATAAATTTAAGATAATAAGAAATTTGCTAAGTTTATACAATTTTTTTTGTAAACGTTAAACAAACGTTTTTTTTCTTTTAATATTCAAGCAGTATCTCAGAACGATTAAAAATAATAAAAAAATAATATTTCAATGTTATTTAATAAATATAATTATTTATCAAAAATCTTAAAAATTTATAATAATCACAAAAATCGTCTCAAAACTCCAATCTTTCCAATAAATCTGTATAGGTACATACGTCATTATTGAAAGGTCAATTCCAAAAAAGATATTGATGTACCTATATATAAAAATGTACCAAAAATAAAATTTTCAAACCAATTCCAATAAATAATATAATATTCTTCTTTAAAACTCGGTTCATCAAATCAATTCAAGAAATCTCAACTCATCGTTTTACGATTGCTCGCACTTAATGCATTAAAGAAGCTTGCAAAACAACAATGCGAATATATAT
>JAPYZE010008613.1:0-11195 GCA_030522805.1 Leptomastidea abnormis
TATATATATATATATATATATATATATATATATACATTGTCTCGTTATACAAGCTCTCTTCACTGCCAGGGATTTCCGCTGGCGTCGGCGAATCAGCAGTCGAAAGCAAAGCAACGCTCCTTTCTCTCTATCGCAAGCTCACCTCTACGAGTATATAACTGCACAATTTGGTGCAACACACAGCTAGTCCACCCTCCCTCCTTCCTTTCTCCTTCTTCTCAATCCCTTCAAATCCTCATTCTATCCAAGCCGCTCAATCTCTCGCTTCTCTCTCTTTCTCTCCCTCTTGTCTCACCAGCATTGACTCTCGCGATGAATCGTTCTATCATTTCAACGATTTCACTATCTTTCTCTTTCTCTTTCTCTGTGTAAACTGAGATTTTAACGAGTGGTACAGTGCTGCTACTATACTAAACTGCTCTAGTCTTGGTCGACAGTAAACGATTCAGCTTTCTCTCTCTCTGCAAGCTCTATTTTTTTTATGTACGAAAACGATCACGCGCGAGAGGCGTAGGATAGAGAAAAGCGAAAAGCTCGGTTTGGGTAGTGGTTACACCACTTGAAGTTAAACTTGCAATTTCGACGATTTATATACATACATACGATGATGAGAGCAGGTTAGCTTAGAACTTGTAATGATTTTAGATGAATTGGACTCTATATCCTCTCATTGCTTTTGAAAGAGATTGGTGGAATGAGAAAAGGTGGAAGATAAAAGAGGAAAGGATGTGCTTTTGAAAATTCTGGAGAATATAGAC
Organism: Leptomastidea abnormis; assembly: GCA_030522805.1. Taxonomy (NCBI): domain Eukaryota; kingdom Metazoa; phylum Arthropoda; class Insecta; order Hymenoptera; family Encyrtidae; genus Leptomastidea; species Leptomastidea abnormis. Next base: position 759 of record JAPYZE010008613.1, read on the forward strand.
GCGATAGTTTCCTTTTTGATGTACTTCTATGTGTATGTGTGGATAGTAGAATTTTAATTCGGAATTAAGCTATGTGCTTTTCATCCCTTACTTGAATGCTAAATTTTATTCCATGCTGTAGAAGTTAGATCTACTGATCCAAAATATGTTTTTTAGTTTTATAATGAGCAATCAGGTAAATACCTTATAATTTTATAAATATAATTTGTTGACTAGAAGTAAGCAAATCTTTAAACTTTTTACTACCCAAATTAAGTAACATAATGAAATAATTCATAGGTCAAATTGATAAAAGTAGCAGAATACGCTTGGATGAAGTTAAATTATCTAAAAACCATTTTGAATCTACCAGCATGCTATATAGCTATATGCCATTACCTCAAAAAAGCATAAAAATCATAAGATTCGTTACTTCTGCTGCCTTACTCTATCTCGGATCGCAAAACTTAACAACCATGCTTACTTCTCATTAGATTGAATGCGTTCAAGGGATTAAGTCCAATCATACCGGCATTCTCATTCTTTCTTTTTTTTTCCGCCTCGTTTACGCAGGTACCCCGAAAAAAAAAAGAAAAAAAACGTAAGAGAAAAAAAGAAGAGGAAGAAGAAAACAGGAAAAAGAAAAGGAATAGGCAATTGCGATTAAGCAGCCTATAGTATAACCGGGGAAAGAGCAAAGTGTTTTACGATAATTGTTCGGGCCCGATAAAAGTCCTTTGCACAATCGTCAGTTCTAATTACGTTCTACAGCTTGGGATTCTCTATCTTTATCTCTCTTACTCAATCTCTCACTCTCTCTTTTTTTTTCTCTCGCGCGCTTTTCTTCTTAGGCAAAGTAGAGCTTCTTAAGTATTATTTTTTTTTTTTTTCATCTTATTACCTGTGTTTCCATTTTAGCTTTTCACCCTCTCTTTCTTTTTTTTTCAGAACGTACTTCTTATCTTGTTTATCCTTTTCCATTTAACTTTTCAACATTTTAATCCGTTTTGCAAAATGTTTTAATTTAATTTTCCATAAATAGTTACAACCAATTTATTTCTTGTAACTCAAATCTTTTGATACTTGCAAAAACTAAAAACACAATTTAATTTCTCTCCTAGATTAAAAAAAAAATATAATCAATTAATAAAAAAAAACTTTCAGCAATTATAAAAATACATTTATCAAAAAGCTGAATAAAAGCTGCTACAATTAAAATATTGTACTCTCTTCCAAATGAAAAGTACACTCGACTATTCCCCTTCATTTAACATCCAATTAACATAATCTCTTCCAGAGCAAAATCAGGTATATAGTCTCCTTCTCTTTTCTATAAAGAAACGAGAAATCTCAATAATAGTAAAATGCGCTTTGCAATCGACTCGATAATTGACCATTGTTCCATCCCTTCCCTCCACCTCCTTTTTCTTCTTTTCCCATAGCCAGAATCCATCCTCTCTTTCTCTCTATCTCTCTATTCCTCTTGTATCTTTTATCCAAGATCAATCTCATTCCTTTCGTTTATCCATTCCACCATCGCTTATCTTTTTCTCTTCCTCGATTTCGTTTCAATAGAAACGCTTCATCCACTCAAACTTTCGTCGCGTCAGCAAAATTTTCTTCCTCGATCACCCGCACTGACGAGACAATGGGCGTTAAAGCTGCCGCGAGCAAAAGAGAATTCGTATATACCCCTCCCCCTGCCTCTTCTATACGAAATTCGCTTTTGCTTTTATTCTCGTATAGTTCCACTTGAGATGGAAGAAAAAAGAGATGTAGATGTGTATAAGCAAAAGACTTGCTAGTACTTGTACTCTTTACATGTGACTTACTTCGTGACTCTTTGCTGCTTCGTTTTAGCATATGACATTGATTTATGGCTCAAAAAATAAAGGAATGATTTTTTGAGAATCTCATTCTTAACGGAATCAAAATAATGATAAAAATCGTATTTTTATAATAATACAATAATAAAATATTTACTTGTAATTCCAAGATCATCAGTAACAACAACAACAACGTAACAACTATTGAACATCAATAAATCTTCATTACTGATAATCTAAAAATCAATATACCCCAAAACCCGTAAACACAATCACAATATCTCTCGTAAGTACAAGTGAAACACACAAAAACTTGATATTACAAGTGGGGGGGAAAGAGAGATGGGTTACAGATCGTAATTCACCAGTCTAAGATCCGTGTTTACGCGAAATACAAGCAAGAACAAGAGTAAAATAGGTATAGGATATATAGCAGGTATGGTATAAAGGAGTAGAAATGCGAGCATAATAATAAAACGTCGATGAAGAAGAGGAGTGTTCCCAGGACGCAGGCGAAAGATACGACTTGTAGGAGAAAAAGAGAGGGGGGGGGGGGGTATGGCCAAGCCAAGCCAAGAGGGAGATAGTGTCGAGCGCGCTAAGGAAGAACCGAGAGTGCCGGTTGAGATAAGACGGTGAAAGACGACGGTGGCTACCATCACTACTACTACTACTACTACTACTACGAACACTGGTATATCTATATATATATATAGTAAGTATATATGTAGGTATAGGAGTGAGAGAGCCACCCCGAGTACAATTAGGTTCGCGCCCCCGGGCCTCGTTTCTCTTGTTCCCTAGCCACACTAGCTCTACTTGCTACTACTACTCCTACTACTACTATGTGCTGCAAGCTTCCTGTCCTCTATACCAAAGCTTGCAAGCTCTACTATACCATCAACTTTGGTGTGTGTGTGTGTGTGTGTGTGTGTGTGTGTGTGTGTGTGTATGTGTGTGTATATATATAGAACACCTTGGTTTCCTCGCGGATTACCAGATCGGTTTTTCGTTCTCGCTATATTCTACCACAGCACTCAGTTCTCTTACCCCTTCTTCCCTTCTTAATTACCTGACTAACATACATACATACATACATACATACATACATACATATATAGTTTTCTTTGTTCTCTTAGAGTTGTATAAGAGATGAGTATTAATCTCCTTAGAGAAGGTTAATTTCGAAAAACTTCATCGTTATTCTCCTCGTGCTATAACTACCTACATACCTAACGTACACGCTTTTAGAAAACCACGAATAAGAAGATTCAGACATCACTGTCACGCATTATCCTTGATAAACGTCTTGATATCGTCTAATAATTACACATTCGTTCTTCCTACAACCCCCCCCGAAATGTGTTAATCTTCAAGCTGAATTAATGCACGTGGTATATATACAGTTGTCCCTATACCTTAGAAAGGGAAGTGAGAGAGAGAGAGAGAGAGAGAGAGAGAGAGAGAGAGGTAGTATTAGTAAGAGGTAGTAGTCGTGTATAGTAGTAGCAAATATGTGCCTTCGCATTTGTACGTCCCTTTACGTATGCACATCAGAGATCCCTGTATTTCGCTATGCGTACGTGTACCTATATACACCTACAGCACCTGGAAGAGAGAGAGAGTTAGAGAGAGAGCTTGCAACTGCACCAATGTGCGTATATATATGTAGTATGTGCTTGGGGGACCATTAATACTTGCATATACCGTTCTATATATACACCTATACACCCTATGCACACACATTACTCATACGCGTGAATGCACGTGTTACGTGTGGTCGTTATATCTCTTGATACTAATACTACTACTGCTGCTGCTGCAAGCTCACGAGGAAAGATCAAGCGGCCGTCTGGAAAAAAAAGTGGAGAGATGAGTACCACCACAGGCGTGAACGTTTTCTCTCGTCTCTCTTTCTTTCTTTCTTTCTGCTTAGTGAAAACGATGGATGCGTTATATATGCGAGTATATGCGTTAGCTGCTTTTATATATATACTTATCTTCTCTCTTGCCTAGGAAGCGTGAAATTGCATATTAAAATTGGCCTCTGACCTTGTGCAGACGTGGCAGAGAGAAAGTTAAGCTTGCTCGCTCGCTCTCGGGACGTTTTCTGCCTTTTTGCGTTTACGAAGCAAGAGAGAAAGAAAGAGAGTTGCTGAGAGAAAGAAAGAGGCGCGTCAGATCTTATAATGTTGAGCGTTTTATATATCGGCTGGATGAAGAACTGCAGGAAGTTTAAATAATAATGAGAGTATAAAGGAAGTAACTGCGTTACTTGAGAAATATGAGTTTTATTACTCAGGTATTTTTTTTTTTTTTTTTTTTTTTTTTTTTTTTTTTTTTTTTTTTTTTTTTTTTTTTTTTTTTTTTTTTTTTTTTTTTTTTTTATTTAGTGTATAATGGATAATTTTTTTCTTTTTATGATGTACATATTTTTGTATGCTATAGTTTTTTTTTTTTTACGTATGAACGTTCTAAAATCTCAAAAACCTAAATTAAAGTTTAAAGTTGCTTTGGCAAGAAAACATACATCTTCAACTTCTTATATCTTCTATTCGATTTAATAAATTTTTATTCACATAAAAATTCAATAAACGTCTAACCATAAAATATTTGATACTTTCATCAGTATGTTGTAAATAAAAGCTTGTACTTTGGTTAACTTACCGACAAGAGCATAGAAATCAAGCTTGCAGATCTTGACCAGAGGCAATTTTCAGCATATATATATATATATAACAACCTCAGCAATCTTCTCGTAAATTCACAAAAAAGCACATGGTATAAGAGAGGAAGAAGAGAGAAAAGCTAACTACTAGTAATTCTCTTTCTCTCTCTCTTTTTTTTTCTTTTCTCTTACAAGCCATAAGTTTCAGGCCTGCGTGCAACAACCCACACACCCGACAATTCGCTCTACCAATCGAAACGTCAAGCGATAAGCCGATAAGACTCAATCCTAGTATCAACGCTCATTCAACCGTTGGCAATTTGATTTTCTCTCGTAAAAAAAAAGAACAAAAATAACGATTTCCCCGGTCTACGGCTTGTTTTTTTATAGCTCAAGCTTATATGTATATACACACTATACATACATAAACGCATCAGCTTCCTACTCGAAGATTCATATTTTATGATCACGCACTCATATATTTTCCAATATGTATAAAAATAGTATATACTGTCAAACTTAATAAACAACAACAAGTTGTGCTGATATTACGTACATAATATCTATAAAGTTAATATATATTACCTCTACTCAAATCTCTCTTACTCACTCCACTTGACGCATGCAATTATTCGATACGGCTTCACGTATACTCGCCTTCAACAGAGTCATTACTTTTCACGAGCTTCTATACCATCATATAAAAGCAAGTCGACGCGTGTGAGTATATATATAGTTGCTTGTGCTACTCTCGCTCATTTGCACGTCACGCGCGCTCTTTTATATATAAGCCAGATGCTATCATAGGTAGTACTGAAGTATATATATATATTGGGAGGTAAGGAGGCTATATAACCCTACGACGTTGACCAATCTCGATTTATCCCCTTCTTTTTTTTTTTTTTTTTTGCTTGAACCCCTTCATCGGTGTTGTCGTAATGTCGCACTGAAACGCAAAGGCTCACGAGATCGTTTGGTCAATTCAAGTTTTTTTTTTTTTTTTATTAATCAGAGGTTGCGTGGTGGTGTGCAATTGGTAAAGAAACTATAATGATTTTATTGAAATCTTACGGAATTATTTTTATTTTTATTACTATGTTAATATATTTGAGATTTAGAAATAATTCATACAAGAAAAAATATAGACATATTGAACATTTAAGAATTAGAAGAAAAAAAATCGTTTTAATTTACGGATAGGTTATTTCACAGAGTTTAAAGCAGATAGTTGAAATGAAAAACAAGTCTGTAGTATGTGTAGCACATCTATATCTTCAAGCTAGGCAATGAATAACACGAGAAACGAGGTAGGACACAGCAACTTCTTCATTTGTAACGTCGTTGCGGAGCTTTTATGCGACGCTTAAATGTCAAGTCTCTTCTCTGTAGTTGAATTACAGACGCATTTGAGAATGTAATGTATGGGTCACACACACACACACACACACACACACACACACACACACACACACACACACATACACACACACACACACACACACACACACACCCACCCACCCACACCCACCCACACGTTTGCTGTATTTGATGCGACACATACTGTATATATACAACTTGATTCTTTATTTCGTATTATACTCCTATAACAAGTGAGAAATGTCTTATGCTTTGAAGAAAAACTTGTGTAATGGAAAAGAGAGAAAGAATATCATTTTTTGGCTAATAAATTGTTTCACCCCTTCCCTCTCTGTACTTGAATTATTTTCGTATACGCGTTGTTTCATAGCAACAAGATATCGCTATACTTACCTATTTATCAACATTATCTTAGTAATATTAAGTTATGATTTACGTGGGTGCTTAAAGTGTAATATTCTTCGATAATCAGAGATTTTTTTTTTCTTACTTTTTTTCATGTTGAAAAACTGCAGTTATAATTTTATTTATTATTATTATTTTTTTTTATTTTTTATTTGTAAATGAAAAATATATCTCGTAAAAGTTTGTGTTGCTTCTAAAAACAGAACGTGAGTTTTTGACTTTTTATCAGATGCAACCAACTTTTTTTTATAGCATCGCAATGAAAAAGTATAAGCTGTGAATAAAGCTTTTTATCTACATTATATCAGATCCATTACGCTCTATTACTCCCAATGTAAAACTATTTTTTTTTCTTCTATTTTTTTTTTTTGTACTGAACTACAATAATTAAAAAAAAAAGAAATTATGCACTTATAAAGCTTTATTATCATAATCAAGAAAAAGTTTATTTTACCTCAAATCCTCAATAATAAAAAGCTAACCTGCTAAAATCATAATGAGAAATGATAAACAATCGGGTCGGTAAACTTGAACGGTTAGTGTTCAGATATAATCCTAGTCAACGCTTGCAGGCAGTACGATATATATATATATATGCTATACATCGCATCTGCATAATAAAGCGGTGAAAAGTCAAATGTTCGGCCAGCTCTAAACGGCAAACAGACCGCAGGCCGCGAAATCAGGTCAGATGCAAGAGCTACGAGGAGGAGGGGAAAAGGTCGCATATAGCCTGTACAGTACAGAATAGGTAGATGTTGCAGCAGCAGCAGGCAAAAATTCGTTTCTCTCACTCCACTGCGTGAATCCAAAATCGCGACCGCCGGCGTTTTGTTAATGAACACAAGCTCGCGGGCAATTGATAAACCAAATATCGAGGTATACGTGGATAAGAGAGAGAGAAAGAGAGAAAGAGAGAGGTAGCTTGACCGAACGAGACCACCAAACACAAGCACGAGCTTTCCAGCGCCAAAAATCAATATAAGAGTTGTATGAATATACGCACGCTTGTTTGGTCCATCCGCGAATAATGCGTTATGGAACGTATATTCCATCTCTTATAACGAGAATCGTTATGTCTGTTTTCGTCCTGGCCAATCGCGTGGCTTAATAATTCCTCCTGTTGACTCTCTCTCTTTTTTTTAATGAATTTAAAAACTTGCATGTCTTGTTGGTGTTTTGTGAATTTATTGAAGGCAGTGACAATCAATTTCTAGTACCTGCTGACATTACAAATTTTCAAGTTTATATTGTACAATCGATCGATTATGACTAATCTGGTATCCGGGACTTTTTTTAAAACTTTGTTTATGGACGACAATAACAAGTGTTTTCATTTTTTATTATTTTTGTACCAATATTTTAAAATGTAGCTGAAATTCAATTGTGAAATAAAAATAATAAATATAATTAATTTGATAGATACTATTAAATTCTTATATGTATATAAACAACAAGCAATCCAACAATTCAATCACAGAAAAAAAAGAGGAAGAGACTGAATAGCTCAACGAAAAACTCTAGAAAAATATTTGAATAATTGAAATTTTCGTGCGTAGCGAATTGAATAGCTGGAGGGACAACAGAGAAAGCGAGAGAGAGAGAGAGAGAGAGATAGGAAAAGCCGGAACGTCGCTGGACAAAACAGAAAAAGGCGAGGAACCAAAAAGCTCGTGGTAGAAAGCAAAAGGAAAAAAGCACGAAGCCATGTGTATCTATCTATGTATATGTATGTGTGTGTGTGTGTGTGTGTGTGGGAACAGTGTGAGAGAGAGAGAGAGAGAGAGAGAGAGAGAGAGAGAATAGAAATACGTCCAGTCAAAAAATTCCCAACGAAATTGTTCGTCTTTTATACCGTGGGAGCACTTGTATGCCTGTGGCTCGGGAAAAAGTGAGGAGAAAACGGACGAGAGAACCCGTGGATATATAGCTCAACTGCAAAAAAACGTCTGTCAACGAACCTCCGAACTGTTGGACATTTGATAAAATAAAAATAACAAAAAATACAGTGCTAAAGAGAGAAATAGAGAGAGAGAGAGAGAGAGAGAGAGAGAGAGAGAGAGAAGGGGAGAAAGAAAGCAGGTAGAATCGAAATATAGATGTCGTATGATTTTTTATTCGATGCTAAGCTCGCAAAAGAGATATTCTTTTATATTTGATTTATAAATTTGAAAATTATGCAGCTCTGTTCTCTGTCTCTCTCTCTTTCTCTCTGCTGTTATTATTTCGTTTTAATTAATAGTTGAGAGGTCAGGTCATGTTTGCGATCGTTTGTTTAGATACTGCAAAAGCAAATACGGGCTTTTAATCATGTAATTTATACATTAAATTATTCATGGCATTAATAACAGTAGTTAATGAAAATGAGCTTGTGGGATATAATAAGGTTTGCAATATACAAATTCATCATATAAATTTATATATGGCTTGGATATTTTTAGTCTTGATGATAAATTTGTTTCGTTCGACAAACTACTTTTTATCACGTAAACTTGATATGTACATTATGGTTTTATTGTAAATTACAATTATTTTACAATGTCAACTTATTAAGTCGTAAGTAATAATTATTTAAAGTTTAATATTGTATTAGATTTAAAATAATTATTACATAAGACTTAATAAGTTGACATTGTAAAATAATTGTATAGAAATTTCAAACCCAAAATACAAGCTTTCAAAACATTATAACTATACTTAAAAAATTGTACTACTGCTTTAAGTAATTAATTTATTCAATACAATTATCAACATTAAATTTTTTTGTAAATAATCATTTCAATTTTTAACTGTGTACAATAATATTTTTAAAAATCAGTATATAGATTCTAACCATTTTGCCAGGTATCATTTCAATTTTCAATATCAAACTCGGTCAAGCATAGTAAAAGATTCTGATTCAAGAAAAAAAAAAAAGAAAAAACCAAAGCTGTTTATATCATTTTTACTGCAAGTCTCGCATCACCAACACACTTTCCCGCAATCTCCTCTTTATGAAAAGTAAAATAGACTTTCCAGCATCCAAAGTCTTGACTTTCCTGCACTCACATTCATACGAAGAAGGCTTGCACTGGACGCGATGGTGATGGTGGCATCCTTTCATCGCGTAGATCCGCGTGTGTCTCCACTGCTTTTTCTTTTTTCCATCTCTTTCTTTCGTTCGCCATAAAATCGGCTTATATACCCGCGTCGATGCCAAGACGCGAGCCGCAGGCTTTTCTTTCCCCTATACTACGCGAGCGTTACGACGACGCGTCGCGACCTTTTTTCTTTTTCTCTTCACGGGAAAAACAGTCGCCAAGATAGAGAGAGAGAGAGAGAAAGAGAGATGCTGAGAAATGAGGAAGTGCAAAATTCTATTGCGCAACCGAACTCTTTCTCTCTTTAACCCTGTCTCATAAAATCGAAAGATATAAAGCTAGATATATGCTCTTACTCTTTTTTTTTTCTACCCCGTTGCTTTTACTTTACCCAGCAGTCTTCAGGCTTCGTAGATATACGAATGGAAATATTTACGGAGTGTGTTGGAGAAAAACGTGCGAGTTGTTTGTTTTTAGGTTCTTGACGTTCTTTCTCTCTCTTTCGTAATTTACGACTGCGGGTCTAAAAAATTTTAATACGTCTGATCGGTATTGATAGTATTTATAGCAAATTTCGTGAACAATAGGGCCAAAGATAATAATTTAACAGTATTTTTATTAATTTACCTGAATCAATTAAAACTTGACTGTATAAAATTTACTTTAAAATACCACATACCAAGTAAATCAATGTTTTCAAATTACGTATACTACCTCAAACTTGAAAAACTAATTACAAATTAATCACAGTAATTATATACTTTAACATGTATATAAGTCCACAACCGCAGCCAGAAATTTAATTATCCCTATTAAAACTTAAAGAAAATTAAGTCAACTTCTCTATACGCGTAATCTTTAGAACACACAGCACGCAGCCTTCCCCCCCCCCCTTATAGTAGCCTCATTAACAATTCAGAAAACGTGTTATTTTTTTCTCTTCCTTTATTTTTTTTTTTTTTTATCTAAAGCGATAGCCCACAAAAATTCCAACTCCGTATAAAAATTCTTCGGCGGGCCGCGCAATACATCCTCTCACCCTCGAACGAAGGGTATAATATAAGAGAGGGTTGTAGGTGATAGAGACGAGTGTTAGTAGTGG
>JAPYZE010008615.1:0-13039 GCA_030522805.1 Leptomastidea abnormis
TATATATACACCAAAAAGCAGCTTTCTACAAGGCGCGTCTCTTTCTCTCGCTTTACTGCCCCATTCTTCCAGCCTTAGCGTATAGAGAAGGTAGATGTATAGTGTTATAGAATGGTAGAGGAGCGGAGTGAGGGAGGGAGGTATATAAGGATGGCTTGGAGGAAAATGATATCGTTGACCCGCCAGGTTATGTTTCTGTAGAGTTCTGAGATAGAGTAGGAGGAGGAGAAGGAGGAGAGCGGTTGAAAAGAGCAAGGACGAGGAAAAGTGTGGGTTGGTCGGGCATGAGACGATGCAAGCGCAATAACGCGAAAAGAGAGAGAGAGAGAAGCAGAATGAGGACCGCGCCCGGAAGTGACTCTCTGCGCGCACGACGAGACTTGGAACGAGCTACAGGAGAATAGAAAAGACAGAGCGGGACCAGGGTATATATACTCCTCACCCTCCTCCTCCTTCTCTTTTTTTCTGTGTCTTTTTTCTCTTTCTCTGCACGGCTTGGTATATAGCTTGCTGCTCGTACACGACGATGCTCTCTCTCTCTCTTTCGGCCGAGTGCCCCTGTTGAATCTTTTCTGCAAACGAATTTCTTTCTCTCTCTCTCTCTCTCTCTCTCTCTCTCTCTCTTTATTTTCTTCTTTTTTCTGTCTTTTAGGTAGTGCTGCTGCTCTTTAAGAGGAAACTCGGCGATGATTGAATTTTTTTTTTATTCTCTCTTTTTCTGTGAACAAGACACTTTAAGAATATAATATCGCGGGCTCACGATAAGAGGCATTTTTTTTTTCTTTTTTTTTTTCTTAAATGTGCGTTTGATGATAATGAAATTTAGCCTAGATTTGAGCTTTTCTGATTCACAAATATGAATTTTTATTTGCTTTTTTTCTTCATTATTATAATGTACTTAAATACAAATTTTTTTATAATTTATAATTAGTAATTATAAATATTTCATATTAAGCCATAATATCTTTCATTTAAAAAAAAAAAATTTCGTTAAAATAATTATGAAACAACATACTAAAATCCATTTCTCATTTTAAAAAAGAAAAAAAACCTCACTTACCAACTACATTATTTCTCAACCTCTATGTACTTAGCGTTTTCATAAAACGACAATCCGGTCTTAACACAGATATCTTCTTTTTTTTTGTCTTCCCTTTTTTTTTCTCCCTTCCACACATCATCCATAACATACAGTAGCTGTAGCAGCAGTATTAGGGATAGCAGGGATAATCTCAAGCCCTCTGACTAAAGTTGACATCGCGAGACCGAATGTACAGCTATATAAGAACACATATTATATATACATATATATCCACGAAAGAGAATATCAACGTTGGTTGAAAATCTAAAAGACGAGCTTGTTTCGAGTATAGGACCTACTACTAGTTTCCTTTCGAAGACTGGAACGTTATGAGAGATAAAAGCGGGTCGTCGTATATACGAGAGAATGTAGGCTGAATCGTGGGCGAAATGGGAAATAACGTATTATAAGAAGCCAAGGAGACGCGGGCTTTTGTAAAAGAGGATACAAGCTCGCTCGTTGTATCAGTAAGAGACTCCTCTGCCTTTTTATAAACTCTGTCGCGTGCAAAGCTCGTTGCAAGCTCTCTCTCTTTTTCTCATTGGTTGGTTATATACTTAATTTCATTGTTGTAGATTCTATTTCGTACTGGCTTTTGACTATTTCTCTCTCTCTCCCAGTGGTTATATGCATTTGTGTGTCACGACTACTCTAATGTTAATTGGAGGAAATTTTCCAGACCGCAAACTCATCGTGCTTTAACTTGAGCTTGCGCACAGTAGATATATACATAATGTATTGTGTATACGATGGGTGGAAAAGGCAGAATGGGGGTTACTGTTACGTGCGCAAGAGTTTTATTTTACTGTGCGTGCTTTGATTGCAAAGAGAGAGAGAGAGAGAGAGAGAGAGAAAGAGAAAGAGAGAGGATACGAAACGAGATGGTTGTTTCGCGATATGTATATGCTACAGCTGCTGAGTTGGCCAGGATTTTGCCACTAATTTACAAAAGCGCTGCGTTGAGATTTGTAAGACTAAAAAGCTTTGATTTTACTTTAATTAGATATTCAAGAGATTTTTTTTTTAAATTTTCAACGATTTATTGATGTAAAAAAAGTGAGTATATGTAATAAGTTGGAATGCATAAATCATTGTCTATTAGACAACTAAAAATTTTTACAGTATATATTACCTTACAAGAATTGTTGAATATCGTGAAAGAAAATCCATAAAACCACAAGTCAAAAAAAAAAGAATAGAACAAACACTCGCTGACATTTCAGAAGAGCTTTAAAATAGGGGGAAAAGGTTATATAGAGTAAGAAGCTGCGAAATAAGCGAAAAATCGCAAACTGCTCTGCCCGGCTTTGGCCGTAAATTACTGAGAAAACACACGGAGTAGCAGTAGCAGTAGCAGCATCAGAGAGTTGCGCATAAGGATAGGTGATGGTGGTGGTAGTGGTAGTGGTGATGTTCGCTCGGTTACGTCCTCGGCAAACAATGCACTTTCTCTCTCTCCTCCTTTTCTCTCTGAGCGTAAGCGAGCGAATGAAGGAACGAACGAACGACGGCGTATCAGGTCCCAGGAGATGCGACCGGACCCGAGAGAAGCTTGGACGACGGCCTGAGGCCGCGAGACTCAATATATCCAACTCTCTCTCTCTCTCTCTCTCTCTCTTCATATATACATATACTCGTCGGTTATGTGGAAGAACACATCTTACCGTCTTTATACTATAATGTACATGTATACATATACAGACACCTCTTTCTTGCCTTAAAAGATGGATGCAGCTATACATTCTCCTTCCTTCTTCTTCTTCTTCTTTCTCCTTTACTTGTGCGATAACGTAAAGGGGTGTCTCGATAGGATATGCAACCGCGTGTGTTTACCTCCTCTGGGAATATCTAGCTAGCTGTTTTACTCTTTTACTTATTTATTTATTTATTTATCTTTTGTTGTTGTTTTTTTCATAAACTTTGACATATCATTGAGTTTTGACAGAAGTTATTTCACGTTGTTATATATGAAGTTGACTCTGAGAAAGAAAGAAAAGCGTAAAAAAATAACTAACGAATATAAGCTATTTGTAAGCTGCATTTTTTAACAAGTTTTTTTCTTTTTTTTTATTTTTTTTTTTACACCTCAAAGGTACACGAGGATTTTATATTTCATATATATAAATATGAGCTTTCGATTTGTTTGCTCACTTTCTTTTTTTTTTCATTTTTACTTTCTCTTCACGCGTGTCTGGTCAAAGTTCAAAATAACCCGTTTTCATAGTCCTGGTATAGATATATATTTAGTGTTCATTCGCTTTCATTGTCGTATGTATGTATGTATGTATGTATGTGTTCACAAGCGTGTGGATGCAGCCGTGAAAGATAAGAATGTGTCGTGACAAGTATAAGAAAGTCGTAAAGCTCAGGGATGAGAAAGGAAAGAAGGAAGGAAGAGAAGAAAAGAAGAAGGGAGAAGGCACACACCACCGGTCAGGTCGTTTCGCGCGTGTCTTTTTAGCGTCGTGTCTTTTCCCAACGTAGTACCACTACCTTTTATATATATGTCTGTAGGTGTGTGTATATGTATAGCTGTAATCTCACTTGCCACAGCTGCATCTTTCTCGTTCTACTACTACTACTACTACGTGTTCGCTAGCCGCTAAAAAGATCAGACGCTTATACATGTGTATAGATATATAAAATATGTTGTAGTACGCGTTTTTACCTTTCATGCTCGCACTTCAAGTTGAGCTCTCGTTCGAAAAATGTCATTTTCCGGAGATCACCTCTTCTTATTCTTTGGAATATATATATATATATATATATCTATCTATCTATCTTACTTCTTGAATTTTATTTTTGAATAAAAAAATGAAAGAGAGAGAGAGAGAGAAGAAAGTCGAAGTGGAAGTGGATGTTATTACATTTTTACTGTCTTATTATCCCCGAGTACTTTTTTGTGTATAAAAATAAAAAAAAAAAAGAACTCTTCCCCAAGAGACGTATTTTATTCAGAATTTTCTCATGAATGTCGCGCAATTCACAGCTAGTAACGCCCTTGGACATAAAAGATTTATTTTGATGAAACACACATTTTTCTCGTTGATGTGTGTGTGTGTGTATGTGTGTGTGTGTGTGTGTGTGTGTGTGTGTGTGTGGCTGGGACGCGAGAAAGAAAGAAAGAAAGAGATTTAAGAATCGCGCACAAAAGCTCACCTGCAAGCTTACCAGGACTTTTTAGCTTTTTATCCAAGAAAACTCTAGTGTTAAAAAGTACATGCACATACATATATATACTTACAGTAGAAGAGTATTATACGTTATTCTCACGCGAGCTTGCGACTATATCATAATGCGCATTTAAAAATTCCAACTTACCGCGAATACCTTAATAAGACGTCTCTCGCGCCTTTGAGCTTTTTTTTTACCTCCTTCTTCTCATTCTCTTTCCATCTCTTTTTTAGCGTCCGTGAAATTAAAGAGCAAAAGCGACGTTGAAAAATAGGAATCGCGTTTCTTTATTTTTTTTTCTCTCTTTTATTTTTTTGGGGACGAATTCGAGTTTCGTGGTCCGCAAGAAAAAGCAAGAGTAGGATAGAAAGAGAAAGAAAGAGAGATCTGGTGGGAGAAGGGAGGGGGGCTGAGGTGTACGCTTTCCAGTTCGCGCGCTTCTTTGTCGCAAGCTTTGGATGCTCGAGCTTTTATTTCAATGCTCGAAGCCAGAGCGACTTGCGCCAGGGCGATTCTTTAACCGTTTTTCCTTTTTTATCGGATATTCAGGACGAGAAGTGAGTGAGTGAGTGAGAGAGAAAGAGAATTACAGAATGCTGGTCGTGGCACATACACTTGCAAGCGCGCGCGCGCTCGCTCGCGCCAACCTCTTTTCCACTTCCCTCTTTTTCGAGTGCCAAGCGTTACGGGCTCGCGGTTCTTTTTAACCCGCAGGCAGTCTGTCTATTTGTCTGCACGCTCCAGATACGAAATGCGCGCCTCGGCTTGCATTGTTGTCTTAATTAACATGAAGCGCCGCTTGCGCGTTGCTTGAGGTTTTCTTTTATTTTTATTTTTTTTTTCTCTTTTTTTTTAATTGCATGAAAATAAGCGGGCCATGGGTTTTTCTTTTTTTTTACTGTGGTTTTTGTTGTTTAGTTTTTATTTCTCAATTTTGTTTGGCTTTTTATGCTTTTTATTTTTCTGGAATGTGTTGAGTTTATATGTGTGTGGAATCTCGAGATTTTGAAAAAAAAAAGAAATGTGGTGAAATAGGTGGTTGAGATACTTGAATTGATAATATAAAACGAAATGTAAAATTATTAATGGATTCATGAATAAAAAATCTAGTTTTATTCATATACTCGTTTAGCTAATTTAAAAAAAATGTAGGTCTCATAAAGCATAGTTCCTTGGAAATTAAATTCATTAAAAATATTAAATCGCAATAAAATAGGAAAAACAAGTTTTTTTATTAAAAAATTATTATTAAAAAATATTAAAATTTATTTTTATCCGTTATCAAAACCTTAATAAAATCCTTAATTTCCACATATATTAAAATTCAAACGATCCTCTATAGAAAATATAAAACCAACATTAACCAAGTAAATAAGTAAATAAGTAAGTAAGTAAGTAGCATGACTATCTAATTTCATATTCCTAGAATAATCTATAACAATTAGTTAAATTTTATACAACAGACTAACCTTATAGTAGTAGCAGTATATACCTTCCACACTATTGATTACCCAAGCAATTTCGACCCTCGAAACTTAATATCTCTCTCTGTCTCTCTTCTCTTCTGCAACCTACAAACTTTCTCGGAAAATTTATGTACATCATCAAGCCGCAGAATCACGAATAACAAAGCAGCACTTACATCAGCTCCGACATCTCTCCTAAAGCAATTACATCAGACCGATACATCCAATAAAACCTCTCTTCTACCTCTCTCTCCCTGTCGTCCGCAATTATCAAAATTAAGCTTCCCCCCCCCCCCCCCATCCACTTTCAACCTCTCTAACCCCTCAACACAAACCATCTACTCTCCCACAAAGAAGAAGAATTTCCAGAGAGAAGAAAGTCCTTTTCCCGCCTTATATCTTCTCTATCTCTCACACCCTCTAAGACGCGCTCCTGTCTCTCATCCGCCTTTTTCTTTCTTGACTCCGTCTGGATTTGAACGAGGGTAAGGGGAATTTGAAGAAGGATCGAGTAGAAGAAGAAGAAGAAGAAGGTCGGCTTTCGACGAGTCTGGCTTGACGCGCGCGCGTTCACCACTCTCAAGCTAAGACCTTCTCGACATGCAATTCCCACGGAATGGCACAGCCAGTGGCTAGCAAAGAAGAAGAAGTAGTAGAAGAGAAAGAAAGAGAGGCATCGTCTCAGGACAAACTCCAAGCGGCGCGTTACAAAGTTACTTTTACGAGGGTACTGGGCAAATGTAAATGGGGAAGAAGAAGAAGAAAGAGGACAGAGAAAGAAAAAGGGGAAGGCTATGGTGAAGGAGGAGAAGGAGACGGTTAGAGTTGCTATAGGGTTTATATATACATATAGTTCTGGAAGTGCTTCACAAGTGGATGCTGGATGGGGCACTACGACGTTGAGCTTGCGTTCAGCCAACGCCTGCAGTGTGCGATTACTCGATGCTCCTTTTTCCTCTATCCTTTAGCTGCTTGGTCTGTGGATAGAAGGGAAAAAGGACGACGGAGGGGTGTAAGGAAAGAGAGAGACAACTACGATGGCTATACGACGACAACGATGCTTTTCAGCCCAAAAGTAAAGGAGGAGGCTTGAGACTAGCTGGAGAGTTTGTAATTGCAGAGGCTTTAACGCGCCGTTGCTGATGGCCAATGCTATGCTCTGGGTAATGGCAAGTGCCGAGCTTCGAAATGTCTCCGAAAGATTGAAGAGAGTGAGAATGGGATAAAGGGTAAGCGGTGGGGTTGTGAGGAGGAAGAGAAAGAGGGGGGGGATGGAAAGAAGCGAGTTGAAGAAATCGAGACGGAAACAAAAAGTCGAACTTGTAGAGAAATGAGAGGAATGGGGGGGATAAGAGTAAAGAGGTGGGTGTGAGAATGGCTTTACGGGATAGTTATAGATGGCTTGGCGAATAGATACTTATGTCGAACTTTGATCTGATTACACGCTACTGTGTCTTTTTTTTTCTTTCTTTCTTTCTTTTTTTTGGGGGGGGGGGACGGTGATGAGAAAGTGAGGGAAAAAAATGATTCTGAACAGACGGTGAAACCAGTGTATTTCATTTGAAAATTATATATAAAAGGGGATTGAAAGATAAAGGGAGTAGAGCTTGAAAAGTCAATCATATTACCGCGTCGTAAATTTTGCCAATTATAATTGACGATTGAAATTTCACTTAGATAATCGATTATGTAATGTTAGAAGGTAAGGTTTGTCTGAAATTTAAAATTATTTTTGGATGTATAAATGTTATTAAAGAGAGATATGTGAAGATGATAAATTAATAAATTGTGATATGTATGAAGATTAAGTATGTATGGTGAAAGAGAGATTAAATTTAGCAATTCTCAAAAAAGGAATATATAACGTAGAAAATAAAGGATGATGGTAAACACATCAAGTGTGTGTTAATCTTTGATGACTATACTTACAAAAAAAGAAAAAAAAAATTATCTAGTTAAGCTACAAGAGAAGATAGGAAGCGCGCGAGAGCAAAAGATTAACAGTTAAAAAGGGGTAAAATAGCTGAAAAAGCGAGTGTATAGTCTAAAAAAAAAGAGAGAGAGGAAAAGGAAATTAGCGAAAGTATATATGGGAGATAAAGAAAGACGATGACTATAGTCAAAGACGACAAGGGAAAAGAGGCTGTATAAGGTTATATAAAGGTGTGTGTGTGTGTGTATATATACAGAACGAAGAAAATGTAGAAAAAAAGAGAAGAAAGTAAGGTAGGTAGGATTAGGAGCTTTAAAAGGCGAAAGAGCAAGCGAGCCGAAAAAATGTAGCAGGCGAAGAGTAAGAGAGAGAGAGAGAGACAAAGGTTAGATTCAAAGGGATGCGCGCCTTGTGTAGAAGATGCTAAAGAAAAGTAGAATGAGAAGGAGGAAGAAGAGTGTCCTGGACTAAAAAGAAAGCGGTTGTAAGGAAAAAGGAAAGAGATAAAGAAAGGATGGGGTAAAAGGAGGAGCTTTTGTTGTTTCAGAGGCGGCACTGCACTTTGGCGCGCGGAATTGTTAATTGAATGGAGGACACGGGGTATACCGACTCTATTTCTATTTCTCTCTTTCTACTATTCTCTGCGAGCACACGACTTCCGGTTGTGTTGCAGGCAAATGGCGCCGTAGCTTTTTAAAAGCTCAAGACTTGACTCTCTCTCTCTCTCTCTCTCTTTCTGTCTTATTTAACTTTTTAATTAATTCCTTTCTAGCTATAGTGAATCTCTTTCTAGATTCTTTGACTCTGTGTGCTTTTATATTTTCAAGAGAATATTAGAAAAGCAAATATTGTTAATGAAATATTGATGATATGATGTATATATTGTATATCTTGGGTATATTAATTTTTGACTTTGTTTGAGTTTATTTAGATTTTGCTAAGATGCTTTGCTATGTTTGCTATTTATATTTCTGTCAATTAATATCGTCAATGTATACTGTACAACGGATTATCGCTATTGTATTTGATAATAAAACGTGTGATGGTGTATGATAATTTGATTAGTTAACGTTGAGTTTCTTTACTCTCACTTATTTCAGAATTATAATGTTAAATTAGTTATTTTTAAAATTATTGAAATTAAATTTCAAAAGCTTGAATGCTTTTAAACTTTTAAGACTATATTATTAACCTCTTACAATATTAATAATAATAATATTCTCAGTTATAAAATAATAAATAATGAAAATTTAAAAATTAATTTTAAATTTACTTTACTTTGTTTTTAATTAAAATTAAAAATTTAATTGCGTAAACAATTGTTTTTCATTGTTATTATATTGTAATTCAAAACAAAAAATAATTGAAAGCTCAGATAACACGATTATTAACGAATTAATATATTTTTATCAAATATCGAAACATCTGCACATATCTCAAATAACAAACACATCTAAAAAATCGCAGATCAATTATTTTTCCTCTCTATAAATTTTAACTATCGTGCTCGTTGCTTAAAAACCGCAACAACAAAAAATATATAACATTTTGTTGAAACTCATAGCATCATAGACCACAGCTTGCAATTAAATTTTAATACCAGCCGCAATTAACTTGCAAAAACCTTTATAAATATAGCTATATATACGTAAAAGCATCTGTCTCACTCCGCAAGCTCAGCAGTAGTATAGCCGAGCTTGCAGCTTCTCTGCAACGACAAACGAGCATTCCAATGTCGCAGTCGTCGTGCTCCAAGTTTCGTTCACCCCGATTTTCTTTCACAGAACCAGGATGCACCAGTTCTCTCTCTCTCTCTCGTCGCTTGCTCTTAATGAGAGGGATATTACGTAAGCTCTACTGCGAGCTTCGTTACGTGTGGATTACGACTGGGTCTTTTGATTTTTAACGCCCAGGACCGTTGAATTTTTTCATTTTAAAAAAAAAATTGTTTAACAGCGAAAAAACGCGAGCCCTTTTTTGAGTGATTTATATATACATATAAAGCCCAGCCTCTGGGCTGTTCGATTTTTTTTTTTTTTTTTATATTTGAGTGCTCGACATTCGTTCTCATACACTATGGTACTTTCAATTTGTTTTTTACGTCGCTTGGAACATTGAATGCGCACTTGGATTGATGATTGCTTAATCAAATTGCACGAATGAAAATTACGCAAAAGGTATACATATATTTTTTTTTTTATTTTTTATTGAAAGGAATATATTTTGTGCGTTTTGCAAAGAAATGTTTTTTTTCTTTTATTTATTTTTGTAAAATTCTTTTTTTTTTCATGAATATAAATGTTTTTATTTACCCGAGTTTATTTATTTATTTTTTTCATTCTTTGTTGAAAGTATTAAATTTAAATTTAAAATGATCTTATATACAGACTATTTTAAATAATATCAGAAAAAAGAAAATAATTTAGTAAATAGAGTTATTTAAGAACAATAAAATAAATTTGTATAAACGCCTTTGATAACATTAGATAATAATATAAATATTTACAAAACCAGTTAAAAAAATAAAACAAAAATAAATCCGCATTAATTAAAGACTTATACACGTACATATATATCGGTCGAATTGATCTGAACTCGTTCATCCAAGCTTTCCATCTCCCAAAACTTTTAATCGCATCCCTTTATCCAATCATAGTTTTTAATCCGACGTCCAATTACGTTTTCGATTCTCCATTGCTGCCCTCAAAAAAAAAATATTCCAAATATAAACGCGCCATTTCTACTTTTATTTCAACAAAATAAAAAAATAATAAAAATATATAAAAATAAATAAAAAAAAAGAAAAAGAAGTAGCTAACAAGTCTTTCGTGAAATTCGATCGCGCATTTGAATAGCTTCGAAATTGCAAGGAAAAAGAAAAAGAAAGAGAGAGAGCCGTCGTCGTAGTCGTCGTCGTCGTGGTGAAAAGAGCCTTACGTACACGAACGAGCGCGTATGCATCGTTTTTTTCCTCTCCAAATTCCACGTAAAAATCTCCACTACACTTTTTCTCTCTCCTCTCTTTCTCTCTTGCCTTTCCTTCCTCGTCAGCGCACATTTCCTTCCGTCGCACTCGAATTTCTGTTCTACACGATGTAACGCGTAGGCAGCTTGCGCTAAGACACACACACACACACACCCAATGCTACAGGGATTTCCTTCGAATTTTTCTCTCTCTCTCTCTCTCTCTCTCTGCTTCATCATTTCCTTCTTTTCTACGTTTTTTTGTTGACAGCGTCTTGGCTTCGCATGTCCGCGGGCGGTGATGCTGCTGGCGGTCTCCAGGTCGAGCGAATGGAACCGGAAAACGCCTGCAGAGCTGTTGCTGCTGCTACGATAGAACGAATGCGATATGCAATACTTTTGAGAGATGAGAGAGAGAAAGAGAGACAGACAGAGTCCGTTGGGAAAGAGAGAACCTAGGCACACGAGTTATTCCCAAAGCTCGTGATGTATAAATTCGAATATTGAGTGGGACTGGTGAAAAGGAATAAAAATAAAAAATGATCGGGGATCGCGTGTAGTATGTGTTCGCTGCGTAAATTTGCTTCCTTTTTTTTTTATTTTTAAAGGGTAAAGGAGTGTCTATTGTTCGGGTAATTTTAATTTCTTTTTTTTTTATTTTCGTGTCTTTTAGTTGTGGCAACGTTTTTTACTTGATTTCTTTACTGAAGTGGTTTTTATTGTTGAGATGGAAATAATGAAATGTCGTGGTAGTAGAAGCGTTGAAATGAGAAAATAAATATAGTACTATTATATACGAAAGAGACGTACGAAAAAATTTCTGGAAAGCAGCACCTAGTTTTTTTTTTTTTTTTTTATTGCAAAATTTTTCATTTAGACCTTTAAGCCCAGCATTTACTTTTTCCAATTACGCAGTTGAAAGTCATATTAGATAGTGTAGCGTTAGAATTTACGCAGAAAAATGAACTTTTCAATGAGTTTTAGAGTACTAATTTAGTTTTAAATTAATCAAAAAAATATTTATTCAAAATAATATTTTTCTCAGTAAATCTGTACATTTTATAATTTTATAAACTACACTTCAACTTTATTGACATTCCATAATAATTATTAATATTTATTCAACTACAATGACAAAAAACTATTATTTTTATCATAATTCGAATTGTAAAATCATTTCGAAAAAAATTGCATTCTTACCCAATATAATAAAACAAGTAAACGAACAAATATTTGTAATAACACAATCCTACAGAAAACGACATGCTCGTGACTGCAAAGTCGATTTCCGAAAATCTCGCGAAAGCTTCGACACGACTTTTTGCCACACAAAACAACAGCATATACGAGACACAGAATGAGATAGAAATAGTATGTATACATCTCCCAAAGCGTGAGCAGCATATATATACATACATACATACATACATAGACATATAGACTGTCTGACAAGGGGGAGTAAAACGTCGAGGCGTGACATGCGAGCTATATAGGAAGGCGTTAGCCTTTCGTCGTCGTCTGCTGCTGCCTTTATTTTATTCATCGCGCGCAAGCAGTAGTAGAGATGGGAGTTTGGTCAGCCGACAGATACAAATGTAGAACTACCAGAGGACATGGGTCGTCTCGAGAGGGTCACTCTCTCTGACTTCTCTTCCCTTACTCTCTACATTTCTAAGGTTTTTCTTTTTTATGCTAGATTTGACTTGGTCGATCATCGAATGAACAAAGCTCCTCTTCTTTTTTTTTTTATTCCCAACTTTTATCTTACACATATGTATAATATTTGTTTGAATTTATATTTGAGATTCGTTCAAATATAGCCGTAAGTTTTTTTATTTCGTTTTATTGTAGTATACATTGATAGAGGTATATTGTTAGTCAAAAGAATGTCTGAATATATTTAAAAATTATGCTTCCGTTTGAAAAATTTTATTATTGAAATTCTATTCAAATGCAAAAAAAAAGTAAATAAATAAAATAAATGCTCTCGCTCGTTTATCTCTTCCTTTAGCATATAGAGAAATTTATCATTTAAAAAAAAAAAAAAATTCTTTATTTTAATCGACTTCACAATCGTTAAGAGTTATATAAATAAAATAAAACAATGTAGTCGAATATAAATACCCCAGAATAAAATAAAAGCGAAGTGGAGAAGGAAAAATACAGGATACACATTGCATACTGTGTATTATATTCAAAAATAACATGATTCAGCATTATACCATACTTCCTTTTTCCTCCGCTGCACGTCTTCTTGTATATATCGATGCCGCAAAAGAGGATGCTATTCAAAACAAGCGTATACTGGACGCGAATGATTCGCTTGTCAGTATTCCGGTGAGCGGTACGACCTATTTTGAATAGAAGCCCCGAGAGCAGCCAAAGAAATGGACCCGGACGTTTGCGTCTTTCTGAATTTTT